>JAJGRW010001261.1:248160-296968 GCA_025461045.1 Carex parvula | reverse complement strand
AAATCTATTGCTCTCAGTATCACTTCTAGAAATTTCACCATAAAGAGGGTTAGAAATCAACTCAGAGAAATTATTCTTGCATTTCACATTTTGTACCTCTTACCTTCAGCTGAAAGTTTTATGATTAACATATGAATTGTGTTCACCACCTTTTTATTTTAGAATAATCACAAGAAAGTGCAAGTACTTTAAACAAAAGTGAAAATATATCTTTCAAAATATCATTTCTAATGATATAACATACATATGACGAGATATCCAATTACGCCATTTTATAGTGACACATCTTGACACCATATGCTTATCAGTTAAGTTTGCAATCTCAAAATCTAACAGTCAATCTGAATCGTTCAACATGATCTCTATAGTTAAAATATACTTGGAGATCAAATTTACATTTTTGTAAATTTTTTAGTATTTATTAAGATGTGTACAAAATTGTTGTTTTCATACAATCTGGACAATTAAAAAAACGCAATTTTTAAAAAATTCTAAAAAAAAAGTAAATAATTTTCAAAAAATATAAATTTAGTCTCTAAGCACATTTTAATATGAAGATCATGTTAAACTGTTCGGATCGACTATTTAAATTTTAAAATCGCAAAAATAACTTATAAAATATAGTGTCAAGATGTGTCGCTATAAATAATGTAATTGAATCCCTCTCATAACATATATACTTTTACTATCATGTATAAACACTTTTAAAAATAAAAATCAATACATCTGAGATGCAATGGGTGCAAATAAAAAAAAAGTAGTTAGATTAATTAAAGGTATAGTTAACAAAATCGAACCAAATATAACCTATGCCGGACACTTTTTAGGCCAGACACCTCTAAATACACAGCTATACCATTGTTTATACCACAAACACAAATAGATTCTTTAGGCCGGGCACTTTGGAAACAGACATGAACCAGGTTATTTACACGATATTTAACCAAGCTAATGCCTAAGTTTTAAGATTTGTTGAAATATAACAGATCGACAATGTTTTTCTTGTCTGTTCTCTTAGTCCCACACAAATATAGTTCATCAAAATAATTCAACTTTCTTTATTCCAACTCCATTTTCCGTTCTTTTCATCTTTTTTTTTTTAAATTGGAACATTTAGTTAGTCGGCAGTTTGGTCATCACACTACAAAACATTTGGTGCCACTGCGAGCATGAACCAAAAAGGCCAATTTAATCGTGAGGTTTGACAAAACAACACGAGCGATTAGCAGAAACAATGATAAAATTTTATGCGCAAAAATCTACCTTATGTCCAGAGGCAAATGGATAAAAATGAGAGGCTTTGCAAAAGGAAAAAAAAGTTATTAGATAAAGCCTCTCGTAGATGTGTAGGCAGCTTCAATTCTTCAAATTCGTTGAGAGGTGAGAAATAATTATCGACCATGTCATCAGGAACATCTTTTAGAGTAGGTGGGTCCCACTGCATTTAATTATGATTAAAGATGTTATTGCATTGTAACAGAATAAGCACTGCTCTCTATAAACCTCTGCTATAGTCTTCGCTGGTCTTTCTGAGTTCAGCAAGCATGAACTCCAGGTTCCCATGGCATCAATGAACTCAGTTATGATCTCAAATTGACAAATCAAAATCTAAATTCTAAATGAGATACAAACTGTTGAGCCTGTTCTTCGTCAAAATATGATGCATGGATGTTGAAGTCATAAGAATTTAGTGTTCCCTTTGTATTGGAGATCAAGAGGTTATTGTAGGAAAGAAACTCCAAATAATCAGATTTTTGACATGCATGTTGCTTATGACCTAGAACAACATCAACAGTTTAAGACGACATGTGAATCTTTATGCATACCCATACAAAATAACCCTTTATGTTCCCCAATTTCCAGCTTATCATTACATGAGAACTAAAGACAGTTGAAGAAATTCTTAAAAAAATGGAGCTGTCAGTAAAGGGCTTATGAGATGTCTCTAGCTTTTGCCGGGATAATAAATTACTGAGGCCAAAAACATATTTTGCTAAATGAAAAAAAAAATATGCTAAATGAAATAAAATACCTTTGGTGCACAGTCCTTCTCAACTAATTTTGCTCTCACACCCTGGAGAGACAAAAATATAAGACAATAAAAAACAGAAGATAAAACTGCCCAGTCACTTCTCTACCCTTTCAACAAGGCATTAAGCATTCTGAGTCCATTCGGCAAGTTGGATAGGCTTAACTTTAATCTCGGGTAAGGAAGTGGTGTTCGGCAACACACTTTTAAAAAGTGAGTGCTTAGCCAAATGCTTAAGCCATGAAAAGGTATGCTTAAAAATTTGGGCAAGCTTAAAAAAGTGGGCAAAAAGGAAGCTTAAGAAAGTGATTTTATGTTTTGTAAAGGAACATGTGTTTGCATGCTTAAGATTCCTCAAAGGACTAAGAAGGCCTAAGGAGGGTGTGCCGAACAGCTCCAGAATTAACCTTTCATTCCAATTATATATAAAAAGGAAATCATAGACTAGAGGGCTTGGAAAAAACAAATAAAACAAGCTACAGGCTAATATTTCAGTTTAATTGTTTGATGGTTGTGGTTCTTATTTGAACTCCAAACAAAGCCAATTGATGCCTAAACATCATGACATGGATATCTCCCAAAGCACCATCACCACATTGAGTAACAAAAGTAAAAATTGTTACCTCAACAAATTCATGAGAAAGAGGTTTCGAGATGCCATGCAGGGACATGCGATACTCTCGAACAAGACATTCATCTAGAGTCTGAAATCTACCTTCACGTATCTGTACATTAAGATTTAAAAAAAAAAAATGCTGGTAAAGGAGGAACCCAAACTGTTTACAATCTTCCCCCATATTATTGTTGGCATGCTCTATATTTAACTAAATTGAGGTTAAGTTGAGGCCTCTTTAAACAAGTGACTAAAAATGAAGTCACACTTCCTCAAATGTACCAATTTTGGGATTTTATTTCATACTGCTGCTGCAACTATTGCCACTGGGTTATATTAAGTATTAAAGCACAAGCTGCATGTCTTTGTCAAAATAGGGATAAACTGAAGTTGTTTCAATAAATGAGTCATTCAAGCTTCGATGGCACTTAAATCCAGGTGCAGGTATTGTTTATACTGCCCAATGCAATAAATTTAGTATTAGTAGGCACAATTGTACAATTACATAAACAAAAATAGGGCTTAGGTCAGGTTTGGTTCTGCATTTAAGGGTTGATTCAAGCTTAATTATGCTTAATTTTAATTTTACTTGCAAATTTTGGATATTCTTATAAGTTCTAATAAGATAACAAATAAAGATGCATACCGATTTCAAGGCAACCTTCAGGCTCAGTGGAGAGGCTGCTTTCATCTTCTTAAGTGCAGATGTGCACCAATCCTGATTTGTTCTTGACACTTCACCTTCCTATCATAACATATCAAAAGTGATTCGGTATCAATTAAGTGACAAAAGTGATTCAGTATCAATTCAGCGAGGCCCAGTACAGGAACAGACTATATGCAGTTAATATTATGATTAATAGCATTGTTGATGGTTATTCCACCATATGTTCAGTTGCGGTAAGATCAATTGGGCAAAATTCAGAAAAGATGCTAGTTGGTAGCATAGCTGATGGAAATTAAGGCATCAATCCACAACTTGACTGGGGCACTGGGCCCACCTTGGACCTAATTAAATCATCAGAAACAAATTTACAGAAAAAAAAGCTAACCAAAGCATCAATAATCTCCTCAACAGTATCACGGCAGAAGCATCGATCTATGTTCTCTAATCTGAAAATATAGAAAAGGAAACAAATTAAATTCTAGGACCGAAAGGATGTAACATAGAGAGCTATTTCAAAGCAATGTCACCTTTTCACGGTAATTCCCATGGTCATTCCAACGATTCCCTACCCATGTGATACATATTGATCAATTCACTATTTTTGATAATTAAATTCCAATGGTTTTACAACAGGTTTTAATAAAAATGCTTCCTTAATACTCCCTGTAAAACCACAGTAACCTAGATTAATTCTGCAAATAATGATCCAGCTATGAGCTAGTTTTGATTTTATTTCTTACGTGTTATAGGCAATTAAGCAGCAAAACATATGATTCACATAACAAAAACAGAATTTGTATCATCCAATCATTTGTATGTTATGTACATACTAGTACAGACTAAAAAGCGAAACAAAATCTGAGATTCAATTACTTGTACATAACCAACACACAAACACACGGAAGACAAACCTATGGAAAATGCTTTTTGTCTCAGGGTAAACAATGTCGCCGTATTGTGCTAGAGAGGTGTCTATAACTGAAGGATCATCAGTCACCAACTTAGTGAGCCTTTCATCGATTAAATCAAGTTGCTGTCAAACAAAAAAAATTAAAAAATAAAGCAACAATAGATAAATTTAACAAATATCATGTATTACATAGCCATGCACTCAACAATATTACATCTTCTCAAAACACACTTACCCATAGTACTGTACATTATCAGCATTGCATGAAACTAATTCCCTTGAGAAATATAATGCATTCTGAGTGTTTAGTACTTGAAGTACAATAAACATTTTGAAAACCAGCAAGCCAGTAGTATTGAGTTCCCGTTTTTTTCTCTGTTCTATCTTCTTATTCTTTTATTTTTTTATTTTAATTTTTTGGGGAATGTGTGTGGGTGGGGCACAGGGAGGGGGGGGGGGGGGGGAGGCGGGGGCTAACCTCACTCATTGCGTGGTGTGTGGCCAGACCAACAGCAATCATATCCACACCATTAATTCGCTCACCCGTCAAAGCCAAGTACTCTCCTGAAATGTTAAGTTGAAATGAGAATCCATATCACTACTGGTAATCTGAAGCAGAGTTTCATAAGGAATATTGACCTGTAAGCTACATTGCATACCTACATGACCTGGTAAATGTGATAGATAGAAGGAAGCTCCAGCATCAGGGTGGAAGCCAATATGAACTTCCGGAGTAGCAAATATCTTCAAAAATAACCCAAAAACTATCTTAAAATCTTGGAGAAAAATCTCAGGGATAATGTAAGCTGTTAGCTAACTAAAGAGTAGTATAAAATAAAAGAAAGAATGCAATTCTCTGATAAAGCGGTATGCAAACTACAAGAATCTACATTAACTCCTTACTCTATACGGGCTTATCTCTGACAAATAAACTCTGGGATTATGTGGATTTACTTGTCCTTTTGGGGAGGGATGAGTGTGGCTAACAGGCAAGCAATAACAGCCACACCAATAGGCAACATCACATGTTGTCATAGTAAATTTATATGGAGAAGGATTTAGTAGCTCTTACAGTTTTATTTGTTGCAATACGAAATGTACCAGGAATAGAAACACCACCTCCACCACCCATTGTTATGCCATCCAGAATAGCCACCTATGTTGAAGAAAATGTTGTTGATGGGACAATGGATGCACTAACATTTTATATATTCATTATACAAGCACAGAAGCGCACATACATGGGGTTTCAAGTACGTGCCAAGCACATAAATGAACATGTACAGGTTCTTGAAGAAATCCTTGCACTCTTCAATCTTTCCTGCACTTGATTAACTGTTATCACTAAAACAATCATTGACATAACAAATGATTTTAAGAATTCATAGAAGAATATATTGGCATCCTTTTTAAAAGAAGCATTTGAATCGGAAATTGCATCTTTTAAACACAGACAAATGAAAAGATCCAATGCCCATTCACAACAAATTAGGAATTTTAAACTAACTATTAGCATAAGCAGGTGGAGGTAAATAGTCTTTTAATGAAGGTGGGACCAGAAGGGTAGGGAGGATTTTTATGTATCAGTAGACTCAGGGTTCTTTAGATTTTTAATGTGTAATTATGAATGAGCTTTTAAAAGTGCACCCACAATTTTTAAGGTGTTGGCAATATCACACTTGGCACCCAACCATTTTTTGGGTTTGCAACTGTATCCGCCTGTTATTAGCTAAATAGCATGTGCACATATGGCTCCTAAGTTTTTCCATATTAATTCAATGAAATCTTACAGACCCAAAGTTCATTAAATTGAAAGCTGACACTTCAAATTGTTTGGACATATTGTTTCATTTTAGCTCATATTTTGCTTAAGGTCAAAGAAAATATCATTATAGTCAGGGAGCAAATATTGTCAACATTTTACAGCATATGCCTAGATTGTCACATGAGGGTAATGACTGTTAGGACTTCCAATATATCAAAAAATACCACCTTAATTTATAAAGATCAAACATTATTGAGTTCATTGGCAGATAAGAAATTCCATATCATTTATCACTGAAACTAACCCAAATTATTAAAAAAATTCCTACCTTCATTAATCTGCTTATATAGTGTGACAACATCACCCCCAGCACAGAATACTCTGCCACTGCCCTTTATACAATAAAAGCATCAATCAAACATTCTGATAATATATATTCCAAAACATTCTCATCATAACATCTGATGAAAACAAACAGGGAACAGTGAAACAAAATCTACTACCTTCATCACAACAAACCCAATATCAGGATTATCCTCCCAAGATTCATACAGCTTTTTCAGCCTAACTCCCTGCATAATAATCACACAAACATTTCATCAAACACCTCGACTACACAGCATGAAATGGAAATCATCAGACTGAGTTCTTCTTTCACTAAAAAAAATCACAGTAAACGGGCTTAAACAAAACCGCAACAGTACCATGTTTGTATTAAGAGTATTCAGAACAGATGGCCGATTAAGGACTGCAGCTCGTGCACCTGCCTTCCCTTCAACAAGGATCTGAAAGGTGAAACCGGCTATATCAATCGTAAATACAAAATCAATGTAGAGGAAAGAAAAGGTAACGAGAAAGACAAAGGAGAAGCTAAGTTAGTTACTTCGTTCTGGAGTTGATCATCTGCGGAGGAGCGAGAGAGGCTTGTCGATAGAGATCTCTGGCTACTGAGAAATCCAAGTGAAGAAACAGAGCGTCGCGTTAAAGAAGCCACGGCTTTTAAGCCGCGCATCTTGACTTGTCCGTACAAGTACAAGGAGAGAAGAGCAGAGAGGAGAGGAGAGGAGAGGGAGGGAGAAACGCAAAGACCAGTGGCTGCTTTGTTTTGTAGGGTTTGTATTGCCTGAACGGAGAACAGACTGAATTCAGATACCCTAAAGTAACCAAATTTTTTATTTTTGATCCGGACCGTCCAATCTGCTTTAACACGAATATTGAAGGGCCCGGGCGTTCCACCACGGACCGGATTGGCCCGAATTTCTGATCGGACAGTCCGGATCAAAACTAAAAAATTGGATTAACTCGGATCCGGAATCCTAATGTAACTCAAAATTTGAGTTGAGGTCCGGACTACCCGATCAGAATCCGGGAAAAAATCCTGCACGAGATGGAATGCAAGGGAAACTTTAATATTTGTGCCAGAGCAGATCGAACGGTCCAGATCTAAATGCAAAAATTTTAGTTCAACAGAAACAGACTGTTCAAATGCGGGTTGTGGTCTTGTGGATCTCATTCTGAGAAAGGCCCTGGTAAGCAATGCCTAGCCCAAGAAACTAACGGTTCATCTCTTCTCTAACGATGAGGCCCAGTGCACATTTTTTCATTATGGACTTTCAACTTCATTTCGCTCGCACGCACGCAGCACGTGCCTCGACCGTCGACTTCTTTGCCCAAAATAATCCAATCCTCAACGCTCCTCGGATCTGAATCCCCCCTCCCTAGTCCCTCCCTCTCTTCTCCCAGATCTCTCTCTCTCTCCCTTCCTTCTCTCCCCATTTTTCTCTAACTGGATCCACCCCAGATCCAGATCCAGATCCAGCCATGGAGAAACCCTGCACGCTTTTGGTGCACTTCGACAAGGGCACCCCTGCCATGGCGAACGAAATCAAGGAAGCCCTTGAAGGCAGCGACGTCGTCGCCAAAGTTGACGCCATGAAGCGCGCCATCATGCTTCTCCTAAACGGAGAAACCCTCCCACAGCTCTTCATCACCATCGTCCGTTACGTGCTTCCCTCGGAGGATCACACGGTCCAGAAGCTCCTCCTCCTTTACCTCGAAATCATTGACAAGACAGATGCACGGGGCCGGGTTCTTCCTGAGATGATCCTGATCTGTCAGAATTTACTCAACAATCTACAACATTCTAACGAGTACATTCGTGGTGTTACTCTTCGATTCCTCTGCAGGCTGTCGGAGCCTGAAATCTTGGAACCGCTGATCCCGTCAGTGCTTACCAATCTCGAGCATCGCCACCCTTTTATTCGCCGTAATGCACTCCTCGCCATCTCATCAATCTACCGCTTGCCTAACGGGGAGCAGCTGTTACCTGACGCACCTGAATTGGTTGAGAAAGCGTTGAGCTCTGAGCAAGATGCATCGGCTAAACGCAATGCATTTGTCATGCTGTGCAATTGCTCCCAAGATCGTGCGGTTGCATATCTTTTGTCCAATGTGGATCGGGTGGCCGAATGGCCTGACCTGCTCCAGATGGCTGTGGTGGATCTGATCCAAAAGGTCTGCCGTGCAAACCGCCCCGATAAGGGTAAACATATTAAAATAATCATTTCTCTCCTCTCATCTTCCAGTACAGGTGTTGTTTATGAATGTGCTGGAGCACTTGTTTCTCTTTCCTCGGCCCCCACTGCTGTACGGGCTGCGGCAAACACCTACTGTCAATTGCTGTCCTCTCAAAGTGACAACAATGTGCGTCTTATTATCCTTGATCGGTTGAATGAGCTTCGTAAGACCCACCGCGAGGTCATGTCTGAGGTCGTGATGGACGTGCTTCGAGCTCTCTCCAGCCCCAACCCTGATGTGCGCCGCAAGGTGCTAGATATAGTGCTTGATTTAATTTCTCCCAAAAATGTGGATGAGGTTGTGTTGTTCCTCAAGAAAGAGGTGGTTAAGACTCAGGCAGCTGGTGAATCTGACAAGGATGCAGGTGGCGAGTACCGGCAGATGCTGGTCCAAGCCATCCATGCATGTACAGTCAAATTTCCAGAAGTTGCTGGGTCAGTCGTCCATGTACTCATGGATTTTCTCGGTGACTCGAATGTGGCTTCTGCTATTGATGTTGTTATATTCGTACGTGAGATAATAGAGACCAACCCGAAGCTGAGGGTCTCCATGATTCAGCGACTAACTGACACCTTTTATCAGATACGGGCTGCCCGGGTCTGTTCATGCGCACTGTGGATCTTAGGAGAATACTCTCTCTCCCTTTCTGAGGTTGAAGCTGCAATCTCCACCATCAAACAATGCCTAGGTGAACTCCCGTTCTACTCAGCCACCGAGGATGCCGACTCCACTACTGACTCCACAAAACAACCTCATGCTGTTAATTCAAGTGTGACTACCTCTTCACGGAGACCAGTGGTCTTGGCTGATGGGACCTATGCGACCCAAAGTGCCGCCTCAGAGGCTGCAGTTGTTGCTCCATCAGTTGTGCCTGGTTCGCTCTCCAATATCCCAAACCTGAGATCTTTGATCCTCTCTGGTGATTTCTTTTTGGCAGCCGTGGTGGCATCAACCTTGACCAAGCTGGTCTTAAGGCTTGAAGAGGTGCAACCAGCCAAGGCCGAGACAAACAAAGCTTGTGCTTCTGCATTGCTTATCATGGCTTCCATGCTACAATTTGGCCAATCAGGCTTTGCACCACACCCAATTGACGATGACTCGTATGACAGGATCGTGTTATGTATGAGGTTGCTTTGCAACACTGGGGATGAAGTCAGAAAAGTGTGGTTGGAATCATGCCGTCAAAGCTTCGCAAAGATGCTTGCAGAGAAGCAATTTAGAGAGACTGAGGAGCTTCGAGCCAAAGCCCAGATTTCCCATGCCCAGCCTGATGACCTTATTGATTTCTACCACTTGAAAAGCCGCAAGGTTAGTAGTGAGCTTTTTGTTCACATTTTACTTAAAAAGAACATGGAATAGTAGTTAACAATGGTGTTTCAATGTTAGTAACTAAAGTGAGATAGATATATCCCATTTACCCTCTATCCGGTTACACTTAATTTCTCACTTTAAGAGGTGCTTATTATCAAATTTAGGGTGTCTTAGAAGGTTATATGTACAGGCATCTTCCTCTACGGTGTGATTTTGTTGGATACTGAATGTCATTGTGTTCCCATGTATCTACTAAGAACTAAGAATCTTACTTGTAGGATTGGTAATAGGGCAATAGTTTCTGATGTAACCCTTTATTCTGAGAAGTTTATCGACTCCCCCCGCCCCCCCTCAACATTTCCCTCTCATCTGCATCTTTTAATTTTTCAGGGCATGAGCCAGCTAGAGCTTGAAGATGAGGTCCAGGATGATTTGAAGCGTGCAACTGGTGAGTTCACCAAAGACACTGACGATGCAGCCCGGTTGAACCGGATCCTGCAGCTTACTGGATTTAGTGACCCGATATATGCTGAGGCATATGTGACGGTGCATCACTATGACATTGTGCTCGATGTCACTATCATAAACCGTACCAAGGAGACACTCCAAAACCTATGCCTTGAGCTTGCCACCATGGGGGACCTCAAGCTGGTCGATCGCCCACAGAATTACACTCTTGCCCCTGAGTCAAGTCGGCAGATCAAGGCAAATATTAAGGTTTCCTCGACTGAGACTGGGGTTATTTTTGGCAATATCGTGTATGAGACCTCTAATGTTATGGAGAGGAATGTGGTGGTGCTGAATGATATACATATTGATATTATGGATTATATTTCACCTGCTGCCTGTGCTGATGTCACTTTTAGGAACATGTGGGCTGAGTTTGAGTGGGAAAATAAGGTATCTCAATCTTTGCTCAATATTTCTTACATAAGATAAAAGAATGTATGCAAAATATGTTTTCAGGAGTTGCGAGCTTTCCTTCAAATTTTGATAAAATATTTTTCCCTCTCTATCTTTTCTTAATATATATTTTTGTATTCAGGTGGCAGTGAGCACAGTAATTCAGGGCGAGAAAGAGTTCTTGGATCACATTATAAAATCTACAAATATGAAATGCCTCACCCCACCGTAAGCTTTCAATAAATTCTACATTAGGTCCATAATTGCATGCCATCGTGACTGCAGCACAGCAGTTTGAGCCAATATTTAACCTCGGGTTATTTCTCACAATGCTGAAAAAGAACCTTGAGTAAACCATAATAATGAAAAAAAAAAAAAAACAGTATAATGCTGAAAGAAGTGGACATAAAATTCCATAATAACCCTTGACTGAAATGGTGACATACAACTCTATATTGCTATCTTTGGGTCAGCCTGGAGATAGCTAACAGCCAGTATTGTTCATTTTCATTTTCAGGTCAGCACTTGAAGGGGAGTGTGGCTTCCTCGCTGCAAACCTGTATGCGAAAAGTGTTTTTGGTGAGGATGCATTGGTAAATATCAGTATTGAGAAACAAGCTGATGGAAAACTGAGTGGTTATATCCGGATCAGAAGCAAGACCCAAGGCATTGCTCTTAGCTTAGGAGACAAAATCACTCTCAAACAGAAAGGAGGCGACCGTTAATTAGTTCTTTCACTTGTTACTCTGATCCATATCCATGTATTGTTATAGTGCACTTTTGAACTTTTTGTTTTTTTTTTCCCAGATTGAGTTATCAAATTTTTTGGTTAATCCGTGAACAATAGGGATGCGAGTTCTTGTTGTTGTATCAACTATTTTTTCAGTATACTTGGGCATTCATTCAAGAAGTGAATTTGATTTCACAAAAGTAGACTATCATTGCAATGTATTAATATAGAATTTTTATCATACATTTTCTTTGTACATGTAATCATTTTGCTGGGGTTCTCAAAAGTCCGAACAGACTAATGTTTTGACCCTGTTGGAGGGCACTCCTGAGATTGTTTCTCATTGTTTTCTGATTTTCATAAAGGCTTTTCTGCCAATTCTTTTTAGTATGTTGTTTGTCATTGAATTAGCTGCCATACTACTAGGGCTGCAAATGAACCGAACCGAATTGAATTTAAATTTATATCAAAATTCATTACAAATACCAAAATTTATATCAAACACCAAAGTTTAGTATAATCAATTAAAGTTCAGTACAATCACAGAATCTAAAGTTTTCCAAATAGCCAAGAGCAACATCACTAAAGTTTTCAAATATTCAAAGTATTCAAAGCACAATTTAAATATCAATAGAAGTACAGAACAATAAATGGTCTTATCAATACACAAATGTATAACTCCCCAGGAATCTCAAATGCGCTTATATTCATCACTGTAGGAATTGGCTTCAAGCTTCCCCAGCCCCTTTTCATCAATGGACTCCTGATGTATACGAATGAGTGCGGTTCGTTCGACAAATTCCTACCTCTATGAGATGTTTGAATTTTTCAAAACTCCATAGACATGCAAAAGAGAAATGATATCCCCACTCGGATCAAGACATCACTTTTACCAAAAGTGGATTGTGGTCTTTTTGTTCAAATACCAATTAAGGTGAAGCAGGGTTAGGAACAACAAATCTCTTTATGATAAACAAATCATTTTTGCAAGTACGTTATTAGGGGTAGTTCCTACAAAGGATCGGACTAATGACGTATACAATGCTTGAATTATCGACATAGATGCTACATAGTTGGTTCTCATCCTTCAGAGACTACGAGTGTAATAGGAGCATCTGTTGACAAAAGGATCACCCTAAGATGATCATCTCATGGCTATTGAGAACGAATCAAATCAGATGGTTCTATTTATCTCTTACTTGCTCCTATGGAACCAAGGTCGAAAGGATTGAAAGGGTCAGTCATTCACAACCACTGATGAAGGATTCCTCGAAAAGTTCAGGATTAGAAATCTTTTTTATAAATCGAATGGATTCGGTCTTATACATACGCGAGAAAGGTAATCAAAAAAGAAAGAAGATCAGTTCTTCCTTCTTTTATCACCTCACCAAAGTCTTAGAATTATTACAAACCCAATATTATTCTAAATAAAACATTAAAGTTCATTATCAGCGAAAATTAACGGTTCACGTTTGAGTTAATTTCGAACTAAGTTTGGTTTGCGAACCTATTTTGAACGAACTAGGTCCAGTTTGAGTTTGATTTGAATTAATTTCGAACGAACTCAATTTCGAATCGAACTTTTTACGAACTTTTTCGAATCAAACTCGAATCGAATTACGAACTACGAATTTTTTGTGCAGCCCTACATACTATAAACCAGAATTTCCCCTGTTGAGGTAAAATCTGTCGAGCTAAACAGTGACCATATTCTGGATTGCTAAAGATATTGACAACACTGTTTTGGCTTCATTTAGCGCAGGAGTCATGTGTATTTTCATTTTGATTTTATTGTCTGCAAGTCAAAACAGCAGTGTTAATGTCTTTACCCTTTGGGTTGATGCTTAACAAGTTTATCCAGTCTTTACCCTTTGTGATGATGCTTAACAAGTTTATCCAGTTTACCCGGACCGTGTCAGTGTCAAAATAGCAGTCAGCTCCAACCAACCCGTACAGATCCATGAAAGCGCCGTAAAATAACAACATCATTGTCAGAAAATTGCAAGGCTTAGATATCTTAAAAAAGGTAAGGCGGCTAAGCTAATTCGACGCTTAGGTCCCTGCCTTTAAGATGAAATAGCAGTTAATAACTGTCATATGATACCATCCTTCTTCAGAAGCTAATTCTTTTTTTTTTTTTTAAACCAGATAGCGGCTATCAGGTTGGTACAGAAAAAGTAAGAAATAAAATTACATCAATAGGAACTCGTCCCTATTACAACCATAGTGACATAATTCGCGTATTATATGCGTATAATTTGTATTTTTGACGTAACCGAACCGAACTCCGAATAAAACGCAGAAAAACGTATAATAAGTTTTATTCGCGAATAAAACGCGTATAAAAAGCGAGTTGACGAATTATTCGCGATAAAAAAGGAAAAACAAAATTTTGAATTTTTTTTCAAATTTTTCATTTTTTATTTTTACGGTTTTTTTTGGGTTTTTTTTTCTTTCTTGTTGTACCGAATCATTCCTGAATTATACCCGAATCACAAAATTTTGACCTCGCCGAACCGAACCAGAACTTTTAATTTGTCACTGTGATTACAACCCAGCACCATTCCACAGCAATACCGCTGCCACTGTATCCCCTCTTGTAAACCAGTATCTTACCTGTATCCCCTCTTGTCCGCAGCAATACAAGGTCAGAACACTTCCTATACCAGTATCTTATCAACAGTACCGCAGCCATTGCATCCCCTCTTGTACCGCTCTTTGCGCTAGGACCCTTGGCTGACACCATCTCCTCTCAAAGATTTTATTATTTCGCTCCTTCCAGTGTCCGGCAAGTTGCTAGAAATAGAACACCCCATTTCTTCCTAGGAATCCTTCCCCTACTTCTCGCCCATGATGCTAAATAAGTTGTACCGACTGGTGTGAGTGCATAATTCAAAAAATGTTAAAAGAGCTTACGGGCTATCTTATCCTTTGAGGCTATGTCTGGAATCAAAATTGATTTAAAAAAATTGAATTAATACCATTTAATATTAGTGATGAAGAAAGAATACACCTAGCTAATCTATTTTGATAGTGAATTATCTTGTAATGGTTGAGGATTTTTTGTTGGATAAAATTGAAAAAAAAAAAAAAAAAGTAAGTTGCAGAATTGGATTGGCAACCTTCCACCTATTGGTGAAAGGCATAATGTATAATTCAGTACTAATTGGAGTACCTCCTTACTCCTTGACTATATACAAAATCGGTGACAAAATACTTCAACAAATTGATATGCATAAATGTAAGTTCCTAGTACCTACTAGGAAATACATGATCACCAAGTTAAATACACTGGTTCTTCTAAATACTCGAACACATATCAAAATTTCAGCATCCGAGCTTTACAGTAAAATCAACATTTCTCTAGTTGTATGGAATCCATTTACTTTGAGGAGAAGATACATAGAATATGAAAAACAAAAAACAAAAAACAAATGGATGTTACACTGGCAAAAATATATTGCCCTTTTAAAAAAAAGAAACAATAAAAATAAATAAATGCATGTCAAACTAATACGTCCTGTTGCTCCGCGCCTCCTTGACCACGGTCAGTTATTAGTCAGAAATTTCTTTCTGTAATATATAACTTAAATTCACAACTGGTATATCAAACACTAATGGATCATCACTTTTTCTTAATTGTCATTTTCCTTCCATTTTACAAGGGACTTGAGAAACTCCATGACCTAAGAAAAGAGTAAGAAAAAAATAAATGAATTAAAATCTGTTATCCTTTTTCACCCTAAACCCTAAACCCTAAACCCATTTTACAAGGGACTTGAGAAACTCCATGACCTAAGAAAAGAGTAAGAAAAAAATAAATGAATTAAAATCTGTTATCCTTCCAAAAGGAGGTCATAAAATGAACTCGCAACAGCAGTTCTTTCTCAAAACTGCAATTACCTCTGATGGATCTTTCAATGAGTAAAAGGCATCGGTGTCTTTCCGTACAGACGAAACTAGAATACCGTAACCACACTTGCGCTCCCTTAGAACCTGCATACCATTTATAAAAGTTAAAAGTGTGCATTCTAGCAGTGATTCAAATTATAAAAAATAAAAAAATAAAGTTACCTTGAATGCATCTTCATCAGTACGGTCATCTCCAACATAAATTGGAAGCACATCATCGCAATCGCTTAGATTAAGTGATTCAAGCAGAAACTCTACAGCCTTCCCCTTGTTCCAATCTATTGTTGGGCGAACCTCAAAAACCTAGATTAAATTAGATGCAAATTTAATAAGACCGAATACATTTGTGCAAATTGTTTACAATAATTTGCAGAAAAGCATAAAGTACATGTTGGGTTTGTTCTCATTAACTGCTTTATGGTAAATTGGTGGCAATCTCATTTACAAGTTACAAAAGGTTTCGCTGTCTACATCATTTTATTTGGAAACAAACTTCTTCATTTCTTAATTAATATTTCATTCAAATTTGAAAATGAATTCTGACCTTTCGCCCACTGGTTAGTCGCAAACGAGGGTAGTTCTTGAGAACTTCCTTTACACATTGATGAACTAGGCCATAATCCTAATATTCAAATACCAAAAAGAAAATTAAGAATAATTTCTTTTTCTGTACTTTCATTTATAAAGTTAAGAAAGTGATTTGTGTTGGAGTTCAGAATTACCTCCACGGCCACATTGCGGTAATGTACAGTGACACAGAACTTGTTGTTCTCTACAGATGATCCTTTAATGTCTTTAGTTTTCTCAATGAGGGTTCTAAAAACCTGCATTGTAACTTCTTTTTTAGTTTTCTGAAACTTTTGGCATCAGCAAATATTGAGATTAAGTGACAGTGATATATATTTACCTCATCGATCATAGGTAAAAACTCACTTGCTGGCTGGAAAAGATTAACCTCCTTCCCCTGCAGTAGCAGAAATCTTATGAGAACATTGCCTTTGATTTGTTTGAATACAAAGGGCTATTGAAAAACAAAACAAAAAATTAATGCTAGCCTAAGGACTGAAATAAAGTACTTAAGTTTCAAATTTTCATTTAACAATGAAACCATATGAATTTGTTCATAATTTCCTCTGAAGCACAAATCAAGACCTATTATTATTAAAGCAACAACTGGTGAATTAGGAGTTGGTAAGAAGAGTATGCTTTTGCTCGGTTACAAATAGAAAATTGTGTTCTTTTGATTTCTTTTTTGAAGATTACATATGACTTATGAGACATTACAGAATATGACTTCGACTAACCTGTGAGTCAGTGGTCCTAATGGAGTTAGGATGGGACCCATGAGAATCGTTATTTCTGACAGGGCCCATAATGTCCATTCCATGGCTCCCGGCGTAATAAAGTTCTGTTAGCTTTACAAATTCAAAAACCTACAGATAGCAGGAAAATATTTAAATTTGAATGAGTAAACAGAGCTATAACAAAAGAGCTATTTTTTTTTATAAAATCCTGAAGAAAAAGTTGTTTAATTACCTTATCACGGGATCTACCACTAATGATAGCGGTAGGGAAGTACCTCGCAACATTTTTCACTGAAGTACGCATCTGTGTATAAATCAATCAAGTCAATACCATATTTATTAAATTAGATTCGAAATAATTAGATCACAGCTGATATTTGTTTTACCTCGTCAGTCATGATGGCATTTTCAGGGTTGTCGACAATAGGTGATAGAGTCCCGTCATAATCCAAGAACAATGCAATCCTTTTTCCCTTTGCATGCGCTGTTATTTGCTCAAACGAAGTTAAAGCAGATGGGTACTTCATCTATCAGAAGAAAACAGAATAATTTTAAAAATTAAAAAATAAATGATTGCTCTGAAACCGGGTTCTTGCAAGGTATTCCAATATCTTATGAAGATATTAAGGGAAACAGGTTAAACAAAGAAAAATATCAGTACTAAAACTCTGCTTAAATCTCTAACAATTTTTTTTTTGAGGTACGTACTTAATAGAAGCTATCAAGTTGTTAAACAACTAATACAAAACGACCTACATCTATTACAACATAGTTTTGACTCTACCCTCCACAGTATCTCAGCCACAACCCAACTTGTTGTACTATCCTTGCCACCAAATCTTGCATACGAGCTTGTTTTTGCCTGAACACCCTTAAGTTTCATTCCTTCCACAAATGAAATCTCTAACAATTATTTGAAGTCGATTGGCACCAACGAATGAGAACATTTTCTGACTCTCTTTGCTATTTATTCATATAAAATTCCCATCTTTTTTTTTTTCAATTACAACTAAGGACGTGCATATGAAAATATAAATCAATAACATACCATCCAAGTAAGGTATTGCTCATAACTATCATCTGAATCCTTGGTTTGCTTCTTGCGAGGAGGCGAGCAAGCAATCATGGCCTCCAACCAGCCACCAGCACGAAGTTCATCAAGCTTGCTGGGAACATTCTTTCTTCTTTGGATGTTATTCAACAACATACTAGTTGAGTTTAATTCAATACCAGGTGGGTATGACATGAGGTTTGAAGGCAGGCCGAGTCTCGATTTTACCGGGATAGGTTCAGTTATTACTGGAGAGATATGGGGTGGCTTCAAATCCATTTGATGTGTCCAAAAAGAAATGGCAAATAAGGCTAATTAATTCTGGTTAGAATTGGGGAACAAATTTTTTGTTTTCTCGCTTAACCAACCCTTTTGTCGATGAAAAACCACTTTTTCAATGTTTTCTTGTCAGTGAAGCAGTGAAGGCAGCCCATCAAACAGAGATTAGCTCAGACCTGATTTGAGAAATGCTTAAAATTACTTCAATGAAGAAAAAAAAATTGTTCATTGGAATTCTTTGAGTGTGCGCTTTCTACCTGATCATTGCCCCGGTAATGAAGAACTCTCAAGTACCATTCAAGGTTTGAAATGTCTCTATTAACTGCATGAAGAGATACGGAGATCAGTTTATGTACTTGTTAGGACAGCTAAAGAAGAATAATAACATTTCCAGTACCTTACAATCACAAATAAACAAATCAAGGGGCAATTAAGTATAATAAAAATGGAAACCTAAAACACATGCAGGATACGAATTTCAACTTATGAGAGGTTGATTTTAGGATATCAACCGGTACAATTTAAACTTTAAACAAAATTCCCGTGAGAATCAGGTTGTCAGTAACATATATTAAATAAGTACCAGTTGATTAAAAGAAACATTTTGTTATAGAAAAGGTACTTCTGGTGAAAGTCAAAATATAGGTTGCTTTAACCAAAGGTAAATTACAACATGGCGTAGAAGAAAAAGTTAACATTACTGGTAAACTAATTCAATCTACCTCTAATTTAAGCACAAGTTATTAAGTGAAGTTAATTTTCTCACGTGTGGTGGGAAAAAAAAAAAGAAACAGAAAAGTAAATGTCCATACTCCATACAATACAATGAATCTGTCCATGTCACGAAAATACGATCTTCTGTGGCCTAATACAGTATGCATTTATTTAACATAGGATGGATGAGGCAGAAAAGCTACATTGTTGTAGCCACAGAAAAGTATTTCTGCTTTAACTCGTGGACCATGTCTGCCCACATTCTAGAGTCCTAGACAAACAAGAGACACGTTAAAGACAAAGACCTTCGGAAACTAAATCAGCAACAATGACTTCCATCATGTACCAATGTGTATAACGGGTCATTTTATACAAAGTAGAGTAACCCTGTATATAGATAGATACACGCAACAAAAAAACCACAAGGATCTGAACAGCCCCATTACAACAACAAACAGACACACCAAACAACTGAATGAGAGGCGACTAAAAGGAACAAACCTTTGGCTTTGGTTTGACGTTCATTATTTTTTTACACAATTTATTTCGAGGAGGTACCTTTCCTAACCAACTAATAACTTGTAAAAAGAAACATTAAAAAAAGAGCACTAGGATCACAGGTACGACTTGTTGATATCCAGGAGATTAGGGTTATGATACTAGCACAATCAATTATTATATTAACACAACAATTTCAAACTTTTTACTTATATGGACAAATTTATCCTTGCTTTAACTTACTAGGAATATTTCATTTTTTTTTTCAAATTTGACAAATATAGTAGCTACCTAGAGGAAAGAACGTAAATTATAATTTTTATTCTTACTATGTTATTAAAGCATATACAAATTAAAAATAACATAACACCTCTTAAAAAAAACTACAATAAAAGCTTAAGATTAATTTGTGGAGCATAATAATCATATGTTTTTATTGTTGTTTTTTGTTTCAAATGATGTTATATTGAATTTGTATATGCTCCAGTAACATAGTAAGAATAAACTAATTAAGTTGAATTTGTTAACAAAATGATAATATTATAAATTTATTTTATATATATATTCGTATACTAACTATATATATTCAAACAACAAAGGATCGAAATAAATATTTATGAAAGCTAAAATCATTGATGTATAACTAGAGATGCATGGGTTGATTTTTTATTAAATTAGATAAAAATCTAATAACGAATAATATATAGTAACTAATAATAAGGAAGAATGTATAATAGTAACTAATAAATGGTCCTTAAACATAAGATTGCATAATCTCCGGATGAAGAAAAATGGCAGTTGAAAGAACTATGTACAGAGGGGTAAAACTGTCCATAAAGTTTAAAAATTAGAAGTTGTTGTGTTAAAATAAAAAAATATTGTGCTAATATCATCACAGGAGATTATTATAGTTGTGAAAGGGACCTTGATTGGGACAAACTGGGTGGTTTGAAACTTTCCAAATTAGAGAAGGAGACGAGGAAACTACACCGACAAATGCGGAAACCAAACAAAAATGTAATTCAAGGAAATAAGAGGGGTAGAAATGAGAAAAGAATGTCATCTAATGTACGGAAGTCCGACGGAAAATTGAGAAACCGTACTTTCTCTAAAATTGAAAATAAAACCGGCAAGACATGGGGTGATTAAGATTCTATATGAATCATTAAAATACCAAGGTTATATAACAAGATTCAGCTCTTCAAATCAGATAACAAGGAGGAGGATTTAATATATCTGACAAAATTACAAAATATTTATTAACTTTAAAAGGGACAGTGTATCAAAGAAAAAACACAAAATAATCAAAAGATTCCCGAAATGCATAAATTATATTCAAA
Organism: Carex parvula; assembly: GCA_025461045.1. Taxonomy (NCBI): domain Eukaryota; kingdom Viridiplantae; phylum Streptophyta; class Magnoliopsida; order Poales; family Cyperaceae; genus Carex; species Carex parvula. The sequence goes on along the minus strand of JAJGRW010001261.1, from coordinate 276,365 downwards.
AGCAACTCTGAGAGATCATACCTTGATCCGAATTAAATGCACTGTGAGGTCAACTATCAGCTGGAGCGAAGATTGAGGAGACTCAGAATCCACGAATCAGGAAACTGATAAACAGCAACTAATTGGGAGAGAGAATGGAGAAGAAGAAGAAAAGTATAGAAGCTTTTAGTTTTGATACTAAATAAGGGTCGGGAGAATGGAGGAGAGAAGAAGAGAGGAGAGGAGGAAGGGGCGATCTATTAATAGCGAGAGGACAGGTGAGGAGAGAGGGACTGAACAGTGGGCCACCAGAAAAGACGTGCGCGTCGAGCAGTGGACCGGTCAATTTAGAGAAATCGTAAACAGACGGAGGGAGGAAGATTAGTTGGCGGGATTTATTTATCCCCCAGCTTGGAATTACGCAATTTCGCGCTGGAAATAGAAAATAGGAAATAGGAAATCGCGCGGGCCGCGGGGAGGTTGCAACCGTAATTTATTCTAGAATCTTATTAAAATAACTGACCAGAATCTAATATTTTTGGGTTCCAAGGTTGGACTTTTTTTCATCATTCAGTATATCTAGCACATATTTGTGTGACCTTCTGTGTGTGCTTCAGGGCTATCAAAATTTGAATGGAAATTACGATCTGAATACTAAAAATATAAATTTCAGTGTCATAAACAATATTTAAGATATTTTCTTGAGGTTTTAAGTATAAAGATCAATGTGTATGCAGCCCCGGCCTTGACCCAGGGTAGCCAGGGCGATGACCCCGGGCCCCAAAATCCAACAGGCCCAAAAAAAAAAAAATTGTATATGTTAAAAACCACAAACAAAAGTCAACAATTTAATAGAGTCAAAAATAAAACTCCGTTTCTTCTCTGTAAAACGACAAACGAAGCAAGAAAAAAATTAATAAATTTAATTTCGCTGACCGCTGTTTCTTCTCTATAAATCAACAAATGAGGGAAGAAAGAAATTAAGAAACCTAGCTCTTCGCACGAGGCACGATCTCGTTCTGCAACAGCGAGTGTGAGGCGGAGACGGAAACGGTGTTTGGTTAGGGCGAGGCCGACGCATCGACGCGGCCTCTGGATTGGACTACCGACGACTTGCGCTACGTCTGCCTCGTTACCTAGGTTCTATCCTTCTATTACTTTGTTTTATTTTTAATTTAAAACAATGTTTCTTAGAAAACATACATCAGGTAGCGAAAAAAGAAACATAAAAAGAGAAAAAAACTGAAACCTCAAAAGTTTCTATTCAAAAGCTTTGGAAAAAAAAAATTAAATCACAAAATTAGTTTTTTGAAAAACTAAGTTGAAAGTAAAGTGCGCGAAGAAACAAGAAATGAATCTGAAAACCAAAATGAGGTAAATCAAGAAACAACAAATATGTCTGAAAACGAAAATGAGATAAATAAAGAAATAACAAATGTGCTTGAAAATGAGACTAGTGAAAATAATGAAGAAATTAATCATGTGTCTGAGTGCTTAGATTTTTTGTTATCTATAAATATATATGATCCTATAGTATGAGATGGTTTAGATTCAAAACTGAGATATTTGTTTGTTGAGAATGGTCCTATTAGATATTATAATATTAATTTTTCTAAAGATAAATATAATAGGGGGTTCTCCACATATTATTTTGATACAAAATTATACATAAAGGGTCTAAATTTTTCTCCTGTCCCGGACCCCAAAATCTTCAGGACTGGCCCTGTGTACATGTATTATATTTTGATCGGTTTAAGCAAAATAATTTGGATTGTGGTATCTAAAAATAGAATAGATAGAATTTATTGTTATACTCGTATCGATAAATGCGGGTTATTTGATTCAAAACCGGTTCACAATTTAAAAATTCTAGCACAATAAATCTGAAACAATTTGATTGGGTCAAACAGAGTATCAACATGTTACATGAGAATAAGAAACCTAACGGAAGATTACACAAAGCGAACACACGGATTACTACAGAGAAAAAGATACAAAGGAACTAAAGCCTCCACCTCACGTTATTGTCAGATCCGAATAGACTTAAAACGAACCGAAATTATTTAATAAGCGGCGTAGACAATGGACAATACCATCCCTACCAAGTGCAGTACGGTTCACCTTTCAAGTGCAATATCTCCTACAGTAACTCAAAAATTGGATTTTGAATCCTGACCGTCCGATCAGATTCTGATCGCACGGCCCGCATCTAAACATAAGTTCTGGAGTTACTTCAGCCTTAAGTTTGTGGCAGGCCGTAATTCTTCTTTCTCTAGGTGCTTCTATAACGGTCACCACCGACGCTTTTCCAAACTGACACGTGGCATTTGGCATCAAGCGAAATTGGTCAAAATTTAGGATAAAGCGGTGGCCGGTGGTTAATTTCTGGACACCTCATCACCTCAAGTTTGTTTTTGGTAGTCAAACAGGAAGCACAGAATTATCGATTAGATTAGAGTAATTAATCAATTAATAAAATGTTGTTACATCAATGATAACATAATTTTCTAAAAATGTATCTGTCATCGGTGTTTTTCTGGTTTTAGTTTAGTTAATGATGGTACTTGGGTTTAGTTTAGTCATAATTTGAAAGCTTCATTACTAGTTTTAATTTAGTCATACAGGTGGGGCGGGCCGGAGTGTAATTTTGGTATGTCATGGGGGTTGTCTTTGTTGAAACAAAACAGATATGTTAATTAATGATGATACTTGAGTTAATTTAGTGCTACAGATTAATTATGTTGGTTAATTAAGGGTTGCATTGTTCTATATGTTTGTTGGTCTTCTATATTATCTTGCTTAATTATGTTGGTTATTTGTATTCGATTTGGTGCTATATAATATATAGAGAGAGATTATGTTGTTTATCTTGCTAAATATGGAGGTTAGCCTCAAATACAGACATATATAATTAAATATATATAAAAATAAATTGTCAACGGCTCAAAATAATAATAGATGGCAAACTAGGACCTGCCAATGCCAACTGAAACACAAAAGATAGTGTAAGACACTTTTGCAATCGGCTAATAAAATCCAACAGACGATGACGTTTCTATATTAAACGATTAATTTAACGACCGAAAAACTATTATTCTCAAATGTTCCTTATTTCCAACCGATGGAGTTGAAGCTAAACGCCATCGGTTCTAGCCGATGGCAAATATGTATATCTTTCCTATCGGGGCAATAGCCATCTATTTGGAACCCAATTACGAATTGCGATTTGAACCGATGGTGAAATGTTTTTCTTTAGCAATGCATGCATATACAGTTTATTTTTGAACACGTGTTCGGATTTCTACTTTGCTTTGTTCTATACTTAATTTTTTTTCTAATGTATCAATATAAAGTATAATATAACTTTTAAACGCGAGCGTTTAAAAAATATTTATAAAGTTGTCAACTTTATTAAAATTATTGTTAAATATTTAACAAATATTGATAGAATCATAGAAAACAATTTTCCTACGCAGCTAATAAGTACCTTTCAATTAGAACTTTAAATTTGATAATTTAGAAAATATTGGAAAAATTGTCGAATTAATTACAATATCTTATCTTAATTGGCGGCAGAGATGAAGTGATCCTAGCCAGCCAAACAATTTTGTTTAGATTCATTCACAGGTGATAGGTGGCATAGTCATAGACCAAGGTTACAATATTCTTCCGTGTTTCGGTCCTTTTCCATATGATATTTTCAAATAAGGACACAAAAACAAAACAAAGGAACTTCGTGTCAACTGTCAAGGGGAAAAGATCAAAGAAAGGCCGGCGGTGAAAGAAGTAGAGAAGCGACTAAGAAAAGTCACGAGTAACGGCCTACGAGGTGGTAGTTGTCTTTGACCCGGTTCTCTTGCATGCTTGATGCCTCTCGTGACCCAAAGTTCTCTGCATTATTCCACAATCTTAGAGTCTGCACCGCCTTATTTCTCATCAACTTTTAACCCATTTTTAAAATATCAATATTAATATATACAAGGAAAAAAATAAAAGAAATAAAAGAAAATATTTCTGCATATTTTTTCTTCGGCATTTTGAACACTAAGTACATGCATGCTATAATCAGTAATTAGTGTCATTTCTACATACATTAACTTCAAAACCTATCGAATCGACTTTAAACGGTGAATCTAAACTGTTCAAACTGATCTACTTCATTAGTTGTGCGTTTACATGCAAAATTTATAATTTTCGAATTTATTTAGCAAATCAAACGGTCAAATGTACGAGAGTTTTTAAGTAATTTTAATGCATTCATATTTTAACATTTTTAACTGCTTGACTTGTACTAAAATAACTCGAAAAAATAAAAATTTTGCATGTAAACACACCACTCATAAAATAAATTAGTTTGAACGGTTTGAATTAGTTGTTTGTAGTCTATCTAATATATTTTGAAATTGATGTCATATGACACTGATGTTATACTAGCCAGACTCTTTAATTATATTGTTACTTACTTCTGAAAAGCTTGCAGTCTGAATTTATTAACTCACAACAGTCCTCAATTTGTTTGTCGTACCGGTAAAATTTTCTACCTCTTACCAATAAAAATTCTCTGACTACTGTCCTGAAGCTATCATGATAGAAGAAATGGGACATTGCATTTTTTATAAATAGCAACTTTTTTGTTTTATAATTTTTTAAATCTGTAAGAATTAATATTATTTGTCTTTTATAAAATGAAATTTTAAATATTTATTTATTCGATTTCCAATTTCTTATGTATTCTCTCTTTATTCTAGGAAGAGAATATTTGACTCCTCTCTCTTTTGAGTGATGGATGAAAAGATGAAATCACTTGAACAGAATCTTAATATCAGAGAAAAAGACCAATGTATTTATAATATTATGTATATGTCACTACCAATGTTATCAGAACTGGACCGGATCAGTGGTTTAACCGAAAAAAATCGAACCTGGTCATCCGTCCAGTTCGGTTATTAGAAAAATCGTTCTGCTTTCATACAACTCAAAATCGGGTGAGAATCTGCTGCGATCCGGGTACTGTGAACAGTACCCTGCAATCCCTGCTTTTCCAATCCAGCTGTCGAATTGTTTCGAGATGCGTGCACAGAAAAATCAACTGTTTTGAGATGTGTGCACTAAAAAGTTAGACGGCTGGATTTGAAAAAGCAGGGATTGCAGGGTTACTGTGCTCAATATTCGGATCGCAGCAGATCTCAATCCCTCAAAATCAGTTTCACCTTCCAGACATAAGAATAGTTTTAGTTGTATCTCATTCAAAGCCATTAATTTCCTCAACAATGTCACTGACGTGTACTGGTATCCTATTGTGATTATAAGAGCCTGTATACAAACTTTTTGAACTTAGAATGGTTATGTTGTAATATATGACATTCATTCTTGTAAAGATTTTAACATAAAAGTAAATAACATTGCTGGGGTTTCAGGTTATAAGTTGTAATTGTTTTAAAAAATCAGCAGTTGAACCGGTTGACCCACCGGTCCAACCAGTGAACAGCTGACCTGGAGCTCTAACAGGTTGATGTCCGGTCTGGTTCTGATAACACTTGTCACTACCCATCAATAAATGCATGGAGTGTAGTGGATGGAAATTGGAAACAATCGGATATATTTCATCCTAAATATACATATACATGCCAGTTTTATGTGTTTATTGAGCACTCATACAATAATCTCTTAACTACACAAAGTCAAGTAGGCTACAGTTTAGATTGGACATGAATTGTACAATTAGATTCCAACATCGAACATACATACTTTTCAAACAAATGTATAGCGTGTTCTAGTATTCTAACAAATTAAATTTCGTCCTGAATGTATATATCACAGGCAAATAATTTAAGTTAATTCCTTCATAATTTATATATAATAATACAAATTCTGGGCAAGTGGCCTAAATATTATTTTTAAGACTAATTGAGCAAGGTACTTTAAATGAGACAACAAACAAAACATAGAAAGAGTTGTGATTTTATAGTAAAATCTAGGGAAAATCAAGCCTCGCGCTGATTTCACCTTGAAGAAAATTTTGTTATTTTATAATTTACAATATACAACACCTAAATTTCTGCATTACTCAAAACGTTGTTCAAATTCTTTCTTCTAACGTTTTATATGACTAGACGGTGTTCTTATTATTATTTTTTATTTTTTTTAGGGATCGAGCCTTCATCTTTACTATTGAGATTTGTACAAACCATCTTTACTATTTGAATTTCAAATATGCCACCTTTCTCGTAAGGAACCAATTTGGGTCCGATGTCCATTGGACTCAAAATCAGTTCGATGGGTTCGAAGACCGTCCGATCTGCTTTAAAATTCGCGCTTACAGCTTTTGCGTCTGCTTTAAAATTCATGCACACAAATTTTAAAGTGAATCGGACGGTCACGAAACCCCATCGAACCCAAATTTGAGTCCGATTGGCATCGGACCCAAACTGTTCTCCTCTCGTAAAGGGTATGCTTTAATCATTTAACCAGAAAATGGTTCTTGTTCTTATTATATATATGTAGCGTGATGATAAAAATTGAAATAATAAAAAGAAGAAAGAAATAATAATTACACCCAATTAAACACAAACTAATTCAAGATCTCAACAAACAAGTTCAAGGATCCCAACTGGGATCCAAATCTGCTGAAATTTAAAATTATGAACAGTAATGTTGAAATTTATGAAATTTCGAATTCAGTCATTGAACTGTTTCGAGATACGTGCAAAAAAATTGAACAGCTGGTTTCAAAATTTGAGAAATTCAAAAAATACTGTTCGTGATGTCAAGCTGATTTTGATTACTGTACGTTATTCTACGGCGCCTGTACGATGTGACATCCACCGGCCATACCTTCTAGTTCAACCAACTCAGCCTATGTAAATATTTATTAAGGGGCATTTTTCTCCGGTACCCCTGCAAAGTCGAAAATACCAAGATTATGGAGGTAGAGAAACCGATCATATTACTGCAATTAATGATTTGTTACAGAATTAATTAACCCACAAAAGGTATTGTCGACAATTTGTTCACTCAGAGCCCATCATTTTTTTCTAAACAATATTTTGTAAATAAAACTATCTGGTCCGATTTCACTCCGAATTTATTTATGATCTGGATACAGATAATTTTGTGAATCCGAATTCATATATTTATTAAAAATTCAGAAAAGATTTGGGTTTGGATTCGGATAAATTTTCTGACCCATAAACAAAACAAATATCTAAATATATCCGCGAACCCTAAGGAAAATCTGAACCCAAAAGCGTTTCAATACTAACATCCAAGATGCATATATTTCTCAAATCCTAGATAGTAAGTGTGAGACTATTAGTTGGCATGAGCACCGGACTATTCATAGGATCTGACTCTGCTGTTTTTTTTAGAGAAAAGTAGAGTTCTACTTTTCTGATTCCAATCATTCAAATTCGTTGAGATTTGTGCATGAAAAAAAAAATTTATCGAAATACGTAAATAGAAAATTTTGAATGGTTGAAATTGGAAAAGCAGAACCACATTTTTCTCTAAGAAAAACAGCAAAGTTCATTCTCTATTGATAGGTGCTACTTGTCTTTTTAGCCGCCCTATTTTTGTTTTCTTTACCTTCATTTCTTCTCTTCTCCTCTCCATTTTTCTCAATTCCGGACATTTCTTCTCTTTATATTATTTTTGTATTAGTTAATTATATTTTTTTTGTTCATCATATTTTTATGTATAACTTAAAGTTCATGATTCAACTATCCAACAATTATTCATTTTGTATAAGTATCCGTATCCGTTTAAGACATTTAATTTTAAACTTTAATATCTATTTATTATTCGTATTTGTATTTGTATTTGCTTATTGAAAAAATAAATACAAAATTGATATGAGAATTAACCCGCTCCGAATTCGCTCCGTTTACACCCCTGACCGCATATTACAAGCAAAAGGCATTTTCCATTTTTGCGGGGGTAAACTCAGATGTCTCATCTCACTGGACTAAAATTGAATTTTTGTAAATTCCATGGTTGAAATGAGCAATTTCCATAATGACATGATAAAAGAAAAGGGCTAAAAATGATAAAAAAAAAAAAAGAAAAGAAAAAAAAAGAAAACCCAAAGAAAATTCAACTGTTTCTTCCCGCGGCTCTTTATGGTCAAAAATTAACAAATCTTCCCATTTTATAGTCGCAATATTTTAGTGCTGAGGTAAATTATTAAATAATAATCCACCTCGGATCCACGACGCCATCACAGAGAAAAAGAGACCAATCAATATTTAAATTTAGAAACTTAGAAGCAGAGGGACCTACAAGACACGCCAACATCTCCGGTTGATTGGTTTTATTTTTAAATAACACAAGACAAATGTGATTCTGTTTATTGTTTTATGAAAGTGACCCCATTAACATTATAGGTTTACGTTAATGAGCCGTCTAATTAGACTGGAACTTTATATAGTGACAAGTAATTAATAATATCTGTTTCCAACTATTTAATCATAATTGGACTGTTAAGATTAAATAATTACATCATAATTATAATAGAGGAGGGTTCAAATGCCTCCATTTTTTGTGCCTCCACCATGCCTCCATTTTTAAAAACTTTAATAACTCAAAATTTAAAACTTAAAAGTCAAAATAAAACTGTTGGATATGATCTACATCATTTTATCTATGCATGTGTAAAAAATTATGACATTTTAATTTTGTTTTGGTTGTCATCAAGAGCTTGTAAAAAACGTACTAATGTGGATAATTTCTAGACGTTGATTTTTCAACTTATTGATTCACATAAAAACAAAATCAAAATGTGATAATTTTTTATGAGCACAGAGATAAAATGATGTAGTCATATCCAACGGTTTTATTTTGACTTTTAAGTTTTAAATTTTGAGTTATTAAAGTTTTTAAAAATGAAGGCATTTGAACCCTCCTCATTATAATATAATTTATACATCATGTTCATCGCAAATTAAAAGATAATCAAATGCGATGTAATTAAGTTTTATCTTTCATCAACTGATTTAAAATTTACAACAATCTACATTTAATGAAATTTAATATAATATCAGATTACATTACATTGCAAACATATAAAAATTGATCTGCCCCATAGGCCATAGAATGACGTAATATTTAGTCATTTTTAACTATATTAATGACAAAGAATGGCTTAATTGTTCTCTGTTCACCTTATCAGTCATAAAACACCGAAATTTTCATTAATACCACTGTAAAAAAATCCACAAATTATGGGGAATTTAAAAAATATCAGGGCCTCCAAGTCAATCTGCGGTCTCATTCTTGGAGTACCGCAGATTGACATTGAGATCCCCCAAAAATTCAAAAATGCACTGTAATATACTGATATTTAGGTTTTTGAGAGGCCGCAGATTGACTTGGAGGTCCTCGTATTTTTCGAATTCTCCAATTTCAGTGATGTTTTTTTTTTTTTGAAATGGTATTAACAAAAATTTCGGCATAAAACATGACCCAATCAAAGTTTCCATTATCATCCAACTAGAGATTACAGAGTTGGTAAATTTGAGAGAATGAATCAACTATGAAAGATGTTTTTCCCTTTCTTAATTGAAGTTTCATGATTGTTGTCTGTCATTGACTCATTGGTGAACTTTCTTAGGTAAGTGTGAGGTGCTTCGAGCAATTTATTTTATTTTTGAAAAAAAAAAAAACCAAATTAAACCTATATCAAATCTTTTAAATATCATTTTATGCCACCAACATTTAATTATTCAACGTTCCTGCATAGGTCAAAACACTAAATTATTCATCGTTTTTACCGGCCTAGAAACGCTGAATTATTCATCGTTGATTTAAACGATGAACAAATAACAATCTTTTGACCACTTGATATTTTGAACGCTGCATTTATTTTTTGAATGTCTTTTGACCACTTAATTCCATACAAAATTAATTTAAAATTTAAAAAATTTCGCATATAGATGCATCACCTGTAAGATAGAAGGATTTCAATAGTTTGAATTCGTTATTTGAAACTAATTCAATAGATTTTAGAATTGAGTTCACAAAAGAGCTTGATGAACTTAGAAACATCATAGTTCTACTATTATTTACATTATATCATGTTGTTTTGTATCTTTGTCCGTAAATAGAAATCCAAATGAATCCAAAATTTAATTATATAAAATTCACATTTGACAAAATTTATGTCACATCCCGGCCACCGATCGGGCACGACGACAAAACGAGATTTTAGTATCCGTCTGACGATTCGTCACTCTACGTAGCAAACAGAAAACAAAACAAAAATCAGCTACAAAACTCAGTAACCGATTATTTAACGATGCAGTTTTTTATAACTGATCTATTCAGTATTATAAAAGTACAAACATAATTGGATTAATCCATACAAATATATCAGATTACGTACGTATATTTAACCGGTCGGTGGCCCGGGTCTAGGTTTTCAGATATCACAGTACTCAGACAGTTCAATCTCAAAAACAAATTCAGATTCCTACACCCAATATTTGTTAAATATACCCTCGTAATCCAACATCTAGATACGGAACAGTGCCCTTTATTCAAAAAGATCAAAACAAAAACACAAATTATAAAAAAATCTGGCTACTTGAGAGCGAAATTTCAAAAATTCAAATTAAGTTGCATTTGACTTCTCAAAATCACCCACGATGTAGACTCAAAATTTCAATTGGACATATTGCATTTTTTTTTTTTATAATTTTTCTTACCCAATTTCTCTTATTTCTTTTCACTTTCTGATTATCATAGCTTTTACATTTTTTTCACTTTTACAGAAATAAAATGAGAGAGAAGAGGTATTTAATGGGATTTTGCGTGTGGGGTAGTTGAATTAAAATGGGCATTACATGCATGGCAAATTGACAACATGTGGCAACCACTTTCCGTTATTTTACTTTAATGGGGCAAGCTACAAAATCAGTATTTTTGAATTGTCCAAAAACAATAACTCTGTACCTATCTAATAAATAGTAATTTTTTTTTTAAATATAAAATTCAGTCTCCAAACATATTTTAATATAAAGATCATATTAATCGGTTTGAATCGACTGTTTGAAGTTTGAAAATAAAAATTAATACTATGATATACGATGAAACATAAAAGATATAAGACATTATAAACTTCTCTTCTCATTTTATAGTCTCAATATTTTAATGTGGAAGGTTAAACGTCTAGAAAATATTAAATAAGGATCCACAATGCCCCCTCAAAAGAAACAAGTATCCTCTCCAATATGTGTAAAGATTCTCTTCATTTTACGGTTTGAGATTTATTTCCAGCCGATTTGAGATTCAGGCTATTGCAGGGGCAATATTATTAGACTTTGAGATTCGTGTAAAGTAAAAGAAAACGGACCTGATCCACTAATTCTAAAAAAAATTCTTTTACAGTACCGGAGAGGATGTGAATTTCCTCAAAGAGGTTGAATCTAGACCATCAAATATAAAATTTATAAAACTTAGAAGCAGAGGGGCCTACGAGGAATTGGATTCCCTCAAAGAGGTTGAATCTTGACCATCAAATATTAAATTTATAAAACTTAGAAGCAGAGAGGCCTACGAGGATGTGAATTCCCTCAAAGAGGTTGAATCTAGACCATCAAATATTAAATTTATAAAACTTAGAAGCAGAGAGGCCTACGAGGATGTGAATTCCCTCAAAGAGGTTGAATCTAGACCATCAAATATTAAATTTAGAAAACTTAGAAGCAGAGGGGCCTACGAGGATGTGAATTCTCTCAAAGTAGGGCTGTAAATGAGTCAAGTTTGAGCGAGTTATCTCCAACTCGAACTCAGCTTATTAAATAAATGACCGAGTCAACTCGAGTTGGGATGATAATAACGAGTTGTAGAGTCAACTCGAACTCAGCTCGTTATCAATTCGAGTTGGCTCACAACTCATTTATAACTCGTTTAACCAGTTAATTATATACTACTAGTAAAAGAATTTATCAGTATCCAGCAATTTTTCATACAGCAATAGTACATGAGCACCAATAATTTTTCATATAACAACTTAGTACATAAGCACCAGCAATTTTTCATACAGCAGCTTAACAAAAACAATTTCTGAGATTTATTGTGACCAATGCTATGTAACTCGAGTTATAAATGAGCGAGTTGGGGTAAGTTCAAACTCGGCTCATTTATTAAACGAGTCAGCCAACTCGAGTTGTAAATGAGCGAGTTAAAGCGAGCTGTAAATGAGCGAGTTATGAATTTTAGCAATTTTGCCCAGGCCTACCTCAAAGAGGTTGAATCTAGACCATCAAATATTAAATTTATAAGACTTAGAAGCAGAGGAGCATATAAGGATGTGAATTCCCTCAAAGAGGTTGAATCTAGACAATCAAATATTAAATTTAGAAGTAGAGGGGCCTACGAGGATGTGGATTCCCTCAAAGAGGTTGAATCTAGACCATCAAATATTAAATTTATAAAACTTAGAAGCAGTGGGGCCTACAGGATACGCCAACCTCACCAGTTGACATCGCTGTTCGCAGCCACTGTTATTTTAAAATAAAACAAAGACAAATGTGATTTGTTTTAAATTACACAAGACAAATGTGATTCTGTTTTTTTTTGTTTTGTTTTATTAAAGTGACCCCATTAATATTATAGGATTGTGTTAATGAGCCGTCTAATTAGATTGGTGAAAAGTAATCTGTTTCAAACTATTTAATTATAATCGGACGGTTAAAATTGAATAATTACACATCAAATATTAAATGGTTCTACGTACCATTAATTCCTTTTCAATTATTGTTTTCTGAAATCTTAATTAACTGAGGCATAATGTATCTAATGTCAGAAAAATATATCAATGCTGGCACTAAATAACTAAAAAGTACGTAATGGTGGAGAGTTTTAGACAAGTAATTAATTTGGTAATCTTGTTAATCGTAAAAATAACTTGTTTGAAAATTCGACAATTATAATATAATCTATACATTACGCTCATCATAAATTTGAAACAAAAATGATGAAATTTGATGTAAATTTTGTCATTCATCAAATAATTTGAAATTTTACAGCAATCTACATTTAATAAAATTTAATGAAATATCAAATTACCTTAAAATTATATGAAAATAATCATTTTTCTTTGTTCACTCTATAAGTCATTGATGAAGCCAAAACATATAGCAAAAATCACTATCTTTTCTTCCGGAAAATGACAAAAAACGAATGCAAAGTAGTCATTTTTCCAATTTTTTACCGCAAACGTGTTTTTATGTCTTTTTGGCAGATTTTTGAGAAAGTTGTGTATTTAGGGCAAAAATAAAGCAAAAGTATCGTATTTAGGCGATTTCTGAATGAGGCGTCAAAATGGAACATTACATGAAGCATGCAACACCTCACACGAAGTGCACAACATAAGAAATGGTGAAAAATACAAGAAAATCTACTAAGTCAGGAAGTCTTGCAGCCACCTCTATGCCGCATGCGGCATACTCTGAGGCCACACGATCCGTGAACTGTCCTAAAAATAGGCTTTCTCTGATGGGCCTTTCAGAAGAACGCATTTTCCTGATGAGCATTCTAGAATGACGTGTTTTTTTAAGAGCCAAGCTATTTTTGGCTTCATCTATCCAATCATGGGTGGACCCCACGTTCCCCACTACTTCCACTACTCTACCTCTCAGTTAGGAATACTATAAATATTCCTCTTGTAATAGGATTTAGTGTGTGTTTTTACTTGTGTCAAGTTCAGAATTGTAACTAGCAATCCTCATTATTATGTTAGGTTAGACAGTTACTTAGAGAGAGAAGGATAACCATTAGAAGTCAAGCAAGAGAAGAAAGCGTCATCTAAGGAGGCAGAGGTTTTTCCATCTTTAATTGAATTATAATATATATTCTCTTTATTTTATTCATTTTATTTTGCCATGACCATGAGAAGCTAAACTTCTCATCTCTAAAGTGAGGGTTGTACTTCAATTATTAATTATGTTTTAAAATATGTTTATGTTATGGTTTGAGTTTTTCTTTGCACTTCATATTTTTTTATTGTATCCTTGCATACATAGTTCTGTCTATTATATGTCAATGATATCCACATACCAATAGATGTTAAGTTGTTGCATTTTTGTGTGAAAAAGATAATGTATGTAAGTACTACAAACACTTCGGCTAACGAGACTTGGCAGCAGTTCAAAGACTAGAGTTAGAACTCAATGGGCTCCCTTGACCGGAAAATTTAAATCGTACTTTAAACAACATTAGAAAACACTTACATTAAAAATATCATATTACATTAAAAAATTAATAAAATATCATATCACAAACTAGGGTTGTACTTCAATTATTAACGCGGCTAGACTCGGTACAAATTTAATAAAATATCATATTACATTAAAAATATATGAAAATTAATATACCCCATAGGCCACAATATGACTTGATATTTGATGATTTTTAACAATATTAACGATAAAGAAGTCATAGACATGATCCAGTCAAAATTCATTATGCGGCAAGATTTGGTAAAAATATGAGGAACAAATTAACCTTGAAATGCATTTCTCTTTCTTAAAGTTTTATTATTGCTGTTTTGTCATTGATGTACTGTCTTGGGCCGTGATTTTTATTTTTACCCAAAAAAAAATATATTTTAATATAAATAATCAGGTTTTTAAAAGATTTTTATTTCTACCCAAACCGCTAGGAATCCTAGCGGTCCGAATTTTTAATTCGGACCGCTAGGAATCCTAGCGGTTCGAATTCGGAATATCAGCGGGGGTCAGCAGCCGGTATTTGAATTCTAATTTTTAGTCACCGGACCTGAATAGACTCGGTCTACAATACACCGAATCCCTGATAGCTTGAGCTTTGCACGGGCTCTGCGTGCTCCAGGTTTAGGCAAAATGAAGGGGTCAAAAAAATGTTCGGCGCTCATATCTGATTTCTAATTCTAGTTGCGGGATTCGAGTAGAACTGGTTTACGGTGCACCGAATCACTGACCACTTGAGGTGTCGTGTGAATTCTGCATGGTCCGGATTTAGGGAAATTAAAGGGGTCACACATAGCGGTCTACTCGAATAGACTCGGATTTAGAATTCTGCATGGTCCGGGGAGGAAGCTAGCTTTAATGCTTCATTTATTTATAAAAATGATATACTAATTATGCTAATGGATATGGTAATTGATTGAATTTTATAAAAATTGCTTTTTTAAGATAATTATTATGAATTGCAAGCCTAGATAGTAACGTCTTTAATAATGAAATATGTATGCTAAAATTGAAATGTCGAAGTGTACATAAACTTTATTTAAATAAAAAAAATAACCATAGATTTAATTTCCGTATAAAGTTTATCCCTTATTTTGATGAGTATGATTAAAATGTTTCATTTACTTTTATGTCTTAAGCATGCCTCATATTTTTATATTTATTTCAAAATTTAAATAATTGATTCAAACTGCTTAACATAATCTCCTTATTAAATGTGCTTGGAAAGCGTATTTTATATTTCGTAAAAACTTTTTACTATTTTTCTAAATAGGTACAAAATCACTAATTTTAGATGGTCCAGAATCTTCTGAAAAACAATAATTTTGTACTTGTATAAAAAATAGTAAAAATTTTCATAAAAAAATATTAAAATTTAGTCTCTAAGCATGTTTTAATATAGAAATTATGTTAAACAGTTTAAATGGACTTTTTAGATTTTGAATATAGAGATAAAGATGCGAGACGTGATTAAGAAAACAATTAGATATTTTAAACCTACTCTCTTTTAAAATATATATATACACTTCAGAGATGAGTATTTCTCACAACTTTACAATTTTGTACTTCGTGTGAATTCAGCAGACCGAGTCTATTCGAGTAGACCGCTATGTGTGACCCCTTTAATTCCCTAAATCCGGACCATGCAGAATTCACATGACACCTCAAGTGGTCAGTGATTCGGTGCACCGTAAACCAGTTCTACTCGAATCCCGCAACTAGAATTAGAAATCAGATATGAGCGCCGAACATTTTTTTGACCCCTTCATTTTGCCTAAACCTGGAGCACGCAGAGCCCGTGCAAAGCTCAAGCTATCAGCGATTCGGTGTATTGTAGACCGAGTCTATTCAGGTCCGGTGACTAAAAATTAGAATTCAAATACCGGCTGCTGACCCCCGCTGATATTCAGAATTCGGACCGCTAGGAATCCTAGCGGTTTGGGTAGAAATAAAAATCTTTTAAAAACCTGGTTATTTATATTAAAAAATATTTTTTTTTGGGTAAAAATAAAAATCACGGTGTCTTGGGTAAATGTGAAGAGTGCTACGAGCAATTTTTTTTTTACCTTATTTAATCAAATCTTTCAGATGCTGTGATTTTTTAATAGAAGAATACTTGTCTTACTACGGAATATTTTTGTCTTGAATTCACTCATCATTTATAGTGTGTTATGTTATTTATATTTTTGGGGAATTTCATGTTTACCCCTGAAAAACTTGGAAATTGAGTATTTCCCCCTCTAAAATTGATAATATAATATTTCCTTTTTAAGCTTCAAAAACTCACAAATTTACTCATTTTATTGCTTTACTATTATAACTCATTTAAAATTTATAAAGTACCCACATTTTACATTTTTGTACTTCTGACGCTTACACAAGCATATATTTAAATGTCATTGTATAAGTATCAAGCGTCAGAAGTAGATAAATGACCAAATTGCCCTAAAAAACAGTCCAATTAGAAGACCGGCATTTTTATAACACACAACATTTTTTATATTATTAATGAAGGGTAAGATATGGATACTTTATAAATTTAAAATTAATTTTAGTAGAAAAGACATTAAAATGGGTAAATTTGGGAGTTTTTGAAGTTTAAAAGGGTAAATATGATATTACGAATTTTTAGGGAAAATACGTAATTTCCAAGTTTTTGAGGGGTATACATGAAATTACCCCATATAATTTTGTCCGTGAGGGATCTACGAAAATTCAAAATTCAAATGTGTGAGATTCATATTTGACATAATTCTATATAGAATTCACGTAAAATTTATATCAATAAAATACCACATTAGAGGAGATTTCATTTTCTCCTTTATTATTATTTTTTTTTACTGATAATACCAACCAACCAGAAAAACATATATAACTTTCAGAATCTTGTTTCTTTTGTATTTTGAGATTGTGTTTTTTATTAATTGAACATAAAGTTGAAAAACTAGATGGAATCTTAATTTTGTGGGCCTGAACAGTTCGAGTAAATTTTGACACTTGAAAAATGTAACAATTCGTTTATAACTCTTTCTATCAATACAATCGCCTACGGACTTTCAACAAAAAAAAAAAAATTGACACTTGAAAAATTGTACTCATTTAGTCCGTTGTAACGATCATATATATATAGATTGTCATATGTTCTGAATATATTACATAAGCATGCTGACGTGTGGTTTCTAGAAGGATCAAGAATTTCTCCAGTTTCGTATTAAGCAATGGAGATAATATTAATCCTAATTTATTAATTGGATTTTCAAATAATCGTAAATTAGGAAAACTTATTTTCAAATCGTAATTATATGTATATTTAGATGGAGAATTCTAGGTATATCTAACTTTACTGCATCAATAAAATAGTTAAAAGTACGTTTCAAACTAAAGAAATTAAAATTATAGACGAATTTATCCATGATTTAAAAAGAATGCGTATTAAATTTAAATTAATTGGAAGTTGTATGATTTTTTGTCAAAAATTTAAAAAATTTACAGTAGTAATTTTAAAGGATTTTTGATAAATGATTTTTTAATTTATCAAATTTAATGCATATATGCTACGCCTAAGTAATAGTGAATAAATCTGTAAATTAAATTTTGAATTAAATTTTTTTTTAAAACTGGCATCCTTCCCTTTAAATCTTCTTACTTGGGTAGGATACATTCTTTCCGGCTCTTCTTACAAATATTATTTGCTTGTTGGCTTATCAAGGTAGTAGACCCCCCCTTCACAGTCCCCTCAAAACTTCCGCAACAACATTTTTCTAATGATGTACTATGGTTCCCACTAATTATATAGTCTCTCTTTCTCAGTCCCCGCGTCAACTTTCATAGGTATAAATACTAAGAAAAGTAGATATTAATACTTGCATGTGTAACTTGATATGATCACCCGCCCCTTTTTCAGTCCTCCAATGGGCCCGCGTCAACATTCCTCTAATGAAATAGTAGGGACCCCGTATCCCCGCATCAACCTTCCCTAATTGTCCCGCGTCAACCTTCCTCTAACAAAAATAGTGACCTCATATGTATAAATACTTCAGTGCATAGGATAAATACTTACAAAATAAGATTTTAATATTTTGATGTGTAAGTTGATATGATCAAACGCCTAAAGATTAAATTTCATACATTGTATATACATATAAATACTTAAGTGCATAGATATAAATATTTTCAATACTTGATATTAATACTTTCAGATGTCATCCAACGCCATATGTAAAAAAATATCAAGTTTTGCAACCCCCCAGATAGTTATGGCAATATTAATACTTTTAGTGCTTGAGTATGAACCCTCATGTAGTTTGAGTGATCCCCCGTGTATTTATGGTGTGGAGACGTTTGAGAGATTTTATTGGGAGAACAATTATTTACGTAAAGATTGTTTACTTCATAGGTATAAATACTTAACCATGTATAGAGTTAAATAGTTGAGAATGACAATATTAATATTTGTAGAAAAAAATTTCATTGTAGAAGTTTTGGCGATTTCTTCAAATAGTTATGATAGTTATAGTACAGAGATTTTAAGAATATTTTAGTGCGGGTACTGTTATCATCTCTTTAAATAAATTTGATATCAGTAGTGATATCGATGGTGGGATCAGTATATCAGCTCCCAAAAAATTAATATGGAACCAAACTTATGGATGTTAATCAAACCTTAAATATATTGCTGTTGCTTAGTTGGTCTTTGGTTGTCTTCTAAATTTCTTATTTGATAATATAAATAGAATATTGCTAGTTGTTCACTTGTTTGTCATCTTAAGCATGCTTTAAATGTAGTTGACTGAAAGGATCCAGCAATTTAAATTGAATTTTTGAAGATTTGACCTAAAGATTTTCTAACATTTTTAGAGAACCAAGTCCAATATACCATGGAATGGAAGTGCAAAGAGGGGCATTGCCTCGTTATTTGATCAAAGTGTTTCTCGCCTAAAAAGAATGAAGAGTTGTAAAATTTTGGGCATAGCAGTGTAAAAATAATGTTTTTTTTTTTATTTAAGTAAAAGTTGGGATCAAATTAGAGGCGGACTCAGGGTCAAACACATTAAACATTAATTATATATAAAAAAAATATATTGAGTATAGAGATCTATTTTATAGTATCCATAATATTTTATTTTAAATTATATAAAAAATATATATAAACACAGAAACTTTAAAAATAAATAAAAATCAATTAATTCTCATTCGGTCTATATAGATCCACTCGTGGATCAAACCACTTAACTAGATTAACTAATACTAACTAGAGTAGGGTTAAAATACATCATTGGTTTTGTATTCTAATCATGCTCTACATTCTTATTTTCATTTTCAAAATCCGAACAGTTGATTCTTAACCGTTGACCATGATATTTGTATTAAAGTGTGCTTAGAGACCATATTTTATATTTTTTTTAAAATTTTTTTACTATTTTTTTAGATAAGTACAAAAAATTACTGTTTTCAAAAGATTTTGGACCATCCAAAACAGTGATCTTGTACCTATTTAAAAAAATAGTAAAAAAATTTCAAAAAATATAAAATTTTGTCTCCAAGCACATTTTAATATGAAGATCATATTGAGAAGTTCAGATCGATTGTTCGAACTTTGAAAACGGAGAAAAAGACGTAGAGCATGATTGAAGCACAAAACCAATGGTGCATTTTAACCCTACTCTACTAACTAATACTAAAAATTATTTGTGTAAATTATATAAAAAAATTGTGTGATGTCATCTCACTTAGGGACGAGCGATGGCTGCTACAATTTTACCACTAAAATTGCGTAGATTGATTCGGAACGTCGTTTGAAAATTAATACACCCTTTTGGAAAATAAAAGCTTGTTAAAGCTTTTTTTAGATGACCTTTAGGAGGCGACCTGGCTTGGATTGTGTGTAATGGGCTTTCAACCCCACTTTAACATATTCTTCGTTCTATTCCATGATTCTATTAGGCAAGTATGGTGAAAAAAATTAGGGATGTAAATTTTTGTAATGTGTAATTCCTTAATTTATGTTACATGCTACGAGTTATATATGTTGATGTGCCGTGCCGTATAGTAATTATAATTATGGAGAATAATCACATGTTAGTCACACTGTGATCAAAGATGATACAGCCAGTAACATTTGGTTATGCGTATATACGTAGTCATGTAAAAATAGCATGATACAACACGCAAATAGTCACAGCCAGCACGGAATGAGCAAGTCAAGTCACGTGATCAGCATGCAACAAGTGAGTCGTGTCACGTAACCGTCACACGTGCTATGCCGAAATTCTAATAACTATGCTACAAATATATTTTTAATTAGTATTTTACGAGGAAACTGAATTATATCAAAATTAAAAAAATAATTAAATTTCAATATACATGATTAAAGTTTCTAAAATCCCCCACTTAAAATTAAAATTAAAATTATAACTAAACATTTCTGATTTAACTGTAAGCATATTCTCTGTAGTACTACATTATTGTACCTAATTCTTTTTGAGAACAAAGGCAGTGGCTGCCAGGTTTTATTGATAACTAGGAAAATTTCAAAGGAATTACATCAAGGCATAACAGCTAAATCCCTTTACTAATATAATAACTACATTAGTAACAGCAAAAAACAACCTAGTCCCTGCAGGCATCGGTTTACCCTGTCTTAGCAATTCCTGAGCCACAGACGTCCTTCATCTCTGATTCTCTTCACCAATATGTGATGCTTTATGGCCTCCCCTCTGAATATTATTCCATTTCTCTGATTCCAGAGCATCCAGCATGTACATTCAAACCAGTTGCCCATGTTTTTTCATCCATACGCCTTACAGTTTAACTCTGCTCCATGAGTCTTCCCATGTTTGTTGTACTGATTCAACCGGGTACATGATCTACGGACGGTGCAGATACTTCATTCTACACGGTATAATTTATGTATATTAATACGGACGGTGCAGATACTTCATTCTACACGGTATATTTAAGATTCGCACTAAATTATATATAATTTATGTATATTAATAAGGACGGTGCAGATACTTCATTCTACACGGTAGGATATTCTACTGAATTTTAGGTCTGGACGTCTGGTTAGGTGTGATACACGACGCACGTTGGCTATTATAAATGCTGAGTTGGTGACAACAAACAACGTTTATTTTTAGTAAAAAACAAACAAAAGAAAATGAACTTAATTATTCAATCTAGTAATTAAGCTGTCGCCAACTAACTAATTAATTAAGCCGGTTTAGGAGTAAAGAGGGTATGAATTACGTGGATTACATTTTGGACAGCAGTCAGCAGACTCTTAAAAAAGATTAAAAAAAGGAACTATATGAAATCGTTGGTGTGTGAATAATGGTCGGCATTTAGGTTGGAGATTTCTCCAAAGATGAAATGGAAAACAAATTTGGACGAACTCTTCACCTGAGTTTGGCAACGCAATTAATATTAGTATGCTTACTCGCAAAAATAATAACACTATGAACTTGCCCAAGAAAATTAATTGTAATATCCTATAGGAATTAAGGATATTACTTGAGAATTAGCAAGAATTGAAGTTTCAAGATTCTGACTTGTCTCGACTCGAATCAGTAATGGTGATCCAATTGAAAGAATAGAGGAAACAGAAGAGAGAATGAGAGATTGAATTCCGTTAATTGCGTAAGTTTCATCTTACAATCTACAGATAATTTATAGCTAAATCAAAGAAAGGAAAAATTACAATTGTGCCATTCATGTAACGACTCATGATTTTGAAGAATAGAATTGTATCCTCCATTAAGTGCTGCACTGCGCGTCTCCTGTTTAGCTTGTTCCTCTGTTGGTTGGGCCCCCCTTGTCAGCACATTTAAATGTTTTTAGTAGGGCTGTCAACGAGCTGGCTCGACCCGACCTTAGCTCGGGTTGTTAATTCTGGACAGAGCTCTTACCGAGCAAGCTGGACCCATGGCACCCGAGCTCAAACCTCAGCTCATAATCGTGACGAGCTGGACCGAGCTAGCTCACGAGCTCAATGGGCTTTATTGGGCTGCTATTATACAAATTCAAAATATTAAATTTTCAAAGCCCATTAATCATTTATCCATACAAATCCACAAGTATCAACACAATAACATAAATTCAAGCCATACAAATCCACACAAATATCAGCACAAAATAACAAAAATTTAAGACATACAAATCCACACATAACTCAAACCATACAAATCATTTGCATTATTACATAACATAGCAATTAATTTATTATAAACACATTTAAACATACAAATTCACAGAAATTCACACAACTTCATACAACTAAATTCATACATAGTTAAGATTACAAAAATTCATACAAATTCATACAACAAGTGATTAATTTAGAAGTTAGAACCAACAAGCAACATGCCAACAACTAAGCCAAAATCCTCCAAAATATCAGAAATTAAAATAACCCCAAGTCCCAACAGCCATGCCAAAATCCTCCAAAGAAAATAACCTCAAGTCCCAATAGCCATGCCCCTATGACAGATTCAAATGCATGTAACAGATTGCATTCTAAGCACTTCTGCACTTGTGATTCTTATTTGGAATGAGCTCGATTGGAATTTGAGTGGAATAAGCGAATGTAAAAAAAAAGTTGCAAATCCAATATCAATTTGATTTTCTCATTATTCGTTACTTTAGTTCATGCGCATATGAAAAGTTGAAAACTAACCAGAAACTAGAAAGGCAGAAACTAACCAGAAATAAAGCGGAAGCGAGGTAGCTCGTGGAACACCTAAGCCTTGAGATGCGATCTCCGATCTCCTCCCTTTGCCGGTGCGCCCCAATCTCTAGAGGAGAGAGGAGGTCAGGACTCCAGAGAGTGGAGTGGAGGTACCGTAAAAGTTAAAACTGAAGAGTGAAGAGTAGTACGAGGTAAAACAGTGAAGAGTATGAGGTAAAAGTAAAATCGTGGAGAGAACGAGAGAAAAGGCGCCGCTAGTGAGTCTGGAGAGAAAAGACGCTGATTAAATGTCTAAATCCTAAAATGCTAAAACTGAACAGAACGCTACTGGGCCATATAAATTTGCAATTCAAAGGCCTACAGTGTATAGCTTGTTATGGGGCCGAGCTGGCCCGGTCCGAGCTAGACCTTAGCTCAGCTTGTTAATTTTGGCTCGAACTAGTAGCGAGCTGGCTCGTTAATAGCTCGGTCTACTATCAAACGAGCTGTTACCGATCGAGCCAGAGGCGAGTCACAAGCTATCCACGAGCTCCGAGCTTTTTTGCCAGCCCTAGTTAATTTTTAATTTACACGCCTTACAACAGTCTTCCGCATTATCTCACCTTCCCCAATAACTCTGTAATCAACTGTGTAGGTGGTTGCCGACAAGAATATTTTCTGAGAATGATTTTGTCACCTTTTAACTAATCCTAACGCTCTCTCTTTTTTTTTTACTGTCTCATGTGTAGCAAGGGTTGCGCCCTGAATTTTTTTTCAATTTCGTATCCGAGCCAGGTGCCAAAAATACAAGGGTTACGACTCTGATTTTTTTTTTTTTTTTTCAATTTCTAGTATTACGAGCCAGGTGTGCAGTTTAGTTAGCAGTTTGATTTCAGACTCTATTGGACAGGGTTCACAGCTCAGATTTTCAAACCATAATGGGTCTAGCTCGTTATTAACTGAGATACTAACTGTTGAAGGAGGAAGAAATATCATGTGTGAAGTAGGCATTTGCTCTTGGGTACCTCGGGCCGAGCAGGGCAAAACCCGGGACGGGTAGCGGGAACAACGGGCACGGGTACAACGGGTACTCGGGTACAACGGGCACGGATAGACGGGTTTTTTTTTTTTAAAGTCTGCCCTGCCCGTTTCAAACCCGTGCCCGTCTCGGGTAGACGGGTAGGCGGGTAGGCGGGTAGGCGGGTAGGGTAGACGGGTAGGCGGGTAGGCGGGTAGGCGGTTTTTTTTTTTTTTTTTTTCTTTTTCTGTTTCTGCCAAAAATTTCTGTTTTTTTTTCTTATTTTTTTTACAGTGTCGTACGAATATTATTACGTCACGTGTTTATAATTCAACTTTTAAAATCTGAATAGTTCAATATCAAATATTGTATATATATATACATAAAATTATTACTCCATTTTTTTTTTTAGGGAGAGACTATGAAGAACAAAAAATTTGAAATTTTTGTTTAAATTATTTGTTATACTACTTCTTTTGATGTATAATTAGCATATTTATATTAAAATACGCTAGATTACTTGAAATTATGTTGAATTACACTATATTACAATAAATTATGTTCAATTATACTAAATTACGTTAAATTACAATAACTTCGCTAATTATGCTGAAATACGGTAAAAAAAACACTAAACTACACAAAATTACGCTATAGTAGACTGATTTTGCTCATCTTTCATGAATCATAAAAAATAGTAAAAAAATTCCAAAAATAGTAAAAATTGGTAGTCTGCAAGTTCATTATGTAACTAATTTACTGAGCTACTTTGATTGAATGATAGAAGTGAAAATCTTAATCGGAAACTTCAACTCAAGTTTTGAGGCTCTTCCCTTTATTTTTTGGCGATTCTGAATTTCAAAATCCGACGGAGCGGGCATAGAAGCATGCGCATTTTTGCAAGCTTTCCGAAAAGTGGTCATTTGCTAAAATCGGACACTTGAGCGCCGTTTTATGACCGTTTGAAGTTTCGCCGTCGTTTTTCGCCTTTTCAGTGAAAAATATCCTCCCTATTTATTTGTAATTTAGGGTAATTTACCGTATTTTAGCGTAATGTAATGTAATTAGCGTACTTTAACATAATATAGTGTTATTCAACATAATTTCAATTAATCTAGCGTATTTTAGTATAAATATGCTAATTATATATCAAAAGAAGTAATATAACTTTGGATATTAATATTCAACATAATTAATAATTTGTATTAAACTTTGGATATTAATGTCGGCATTCTAATTATATAGTTTCATAATTTATTTATATCTCGAAATTTGTAGTTTACATTTTAAATTGATAATATATTTTGTAAACGTTCATTTTAAATTGATAATATATTTTCTAAACGTTCATTTATTTTTAATAGGTTAAATAAAATATAAATAAAAAATATCTTAAATCAATTACTTTAAAACAATAAAATCTGTTCAAATCTAAATTCAAATCTAAATTAAATCTAAATCTAAATTAAATCTAAATTCAAATCTAAATTAAATTTAAATTAAATTAAATCTAAATTGAATCTAAATCTAAATCTAAATATAAATCTAAATTGAATCCAAATCTAATTTAAATCTAAATTAAATTTAATAAAAGAAACAAGGCCTTTGCCGAATTTCAAAATTAAAAAAAAAAAACAAGGCAGGTGCCTCTGCCGAATTTCAAAAGAAAAAAAAAACAATATAAATCTAAATCCAAATCTAAATTAAATATAAATTCAAATCTAAATAGGTTTATATTTGAACCGGTTACTGTAGAACCGGAGGGAAAAAAATTTGAAAAAAGGGGTTCGGGTACAGTGCTACAGTACACGGGTAAGGGTAGCGGGTAAACGGGTGCGGGTACACCCGGGGCGGGTTCGGGTACACGGGTATTCGGGTTTGGGTACGGCGGGTATGGGTACACCCGGGTTTTCTCCAAAAATAAGTGACCTGCCCGTTTGAAACCCGTACCCGTGTACCCATTTACCCGGGTATACCCGAGCACGGGTACGGGTACCCCGGGCACCGGGCACGGGCGGACCGGGTTCGGGCAGCCCCTGATGGGTAGTGTCAAACCACTAGTGTGAAGTATAGAGGAAGAAGAAGACAATTAGAAGTAATGGACACCTCCATTTAAAATTAAGAAACATATTAATCAATCAAATTTTAAAATAATTAAATAAGAGGTTAAATAATTAAAAGGGGATATAAGAAAAAATGTTAAGTTTTTGTGGGGATTTTAGATAATATGGTGTTTTGATGGAAAACTTGACTATTTCAAAAGTTTGTATGGGCACACTAGAAAATTTTCCTTTTTTAAAAGACTTTAACATTATTAAACTGGATATCAAAATACTAATATAGCAAGCACATAGTCAACGGGCTTTACTGGCCGAAAAGAAAATATAACAAGCACAAGTGAGCGGCTCTGATACTGGTTACTGGTACAATTGCGCTCTAGATGGATTTTTACGAGTAAGTTTCAGAAAAAATATCGAAAATTAAATATCAGCCTCGATGGATTTTTAAGTAACACATTGCATTCATTTTCACAACAAACTCCATTGAAAGCATGCATATGTGTGATGTATTTTCATCTTTCCATGAATCTGCGGTGCGATGAAGAGAATTTAAAAAAATAATAAAAATTAATCTTATTACATAAATCCCGTAAATCTCTCCTTCTCCTTGTACATCGTTCCATTTTCTTCTCCATCTTCTATCTGTTGAAAATTGATTTCAGAATCATCATCATCGACCATTGATCTAAGATTCAAGTGTTTGGATTAAATACTAAAAATGAAAAGAAATAAAACGGTAACGTGTACCGTCATTACCATAAATATAAAAATACAAACGGCTATATTAAGCCTTTGTAATTATAAATAGAAATTTTATAGTAAGAGAAAATAAGATCAAATATATAAAATATTTTATCCCTCAGACTCTTATAGTTCTCTGTAAAATTTATCACTATCACTTGTTCAATTATGGTTGCTCGTTCATCCACAGATGATAGCTTCCTCCCCCGGCCGAAGATCTGGCTTCAATAGAAACTAGGGTTACAATTAGGTTATGTTCGGATGTGTGGAGAGAGTTTTCTTTTCCACAGGTAAATTTTCGAAAATTGTCCGTAAGAAAATCTTATATTATATTTATTTTTATTGAAAATAAAATTCACTTGTTCTAATTTTTTTGTTTTTCATGAATGCTCGTTTATCTCTTTTCTTCAAAAATTGAGCAAATGAATTTTTTTGTTAACTTTGTCTTACTTTTAGGTCTTTAGTCATTTTATTATTAATCATCTTAATAATTAATTTGTTAATATAATTTTTATTTTATTTCTTTGATTAAATAACAAGTTTATGAGCAAAATTTTGGTCATAAATAATATTTAATTAGTATTATATATTATTGTTTAATAAGTTTTATTTATTATATTAATATTATTATTCATAGAAAGAAATATATAATTTCCAATAATTTTTGTTACAATACAACTAAAATTTATTTCAGCATGTTGTAATAATCATTCCAATATTTTGTCATGAATAGGAGTTTCGTAAATAATTTATAAATTTCTATATCCGTAAAACCCATCTCCATAATTTCGGTTACGATTACGGTTAACAAAGGCAGTTGAGGCTACGATTAGGGTTGCGCCGAGGATAGAGGCCCACAGCCCACTTCCGACTAATAGCAAAAGAGCAATATTAGGAGCCTGATAATATCCATTTGGCCCGGCCCATAAAACCAGCTCCCTTTCCAAAACTCTCTCAAGTCTCAACGACTCGACCCAAGTACCAACCACCATCTTGCAGAGATGGCAAAAGCAATCCCCATTCCCCCTCCCTCCTCCTCTTCCTATTCCTTTTCTCCCTCAGCATTACCACCTCTCTTGCCGACTCCTGCGCTGGTCGTCGGATCCACATCCTCCCCCCTCCCTCCCGTTTCAACTCCGACCTCCCTCCTCCTTATGCAATGCCTCCTTCCTCGCCCTCTCCGACTCTCCCCTTTTTGTGAATTCGTCGACAACCACTTCCTCGGACCCTCGCATTCTCGATCGATTTCCCTGCTGGTTCCGCCAGTGATCCCCGCTTCCTCGAACCGTTCTTCTACACCGCCTTCTCTCTACATACCCCTGTCTCTCCGCCTCTGCCGCCTACGCCGACGCCATCTTCCTTCCTTACTATGCTTCCCTTGACGCCCTTCCTTTCCTATATTCCCCTCCCCTCTTCAATTCCTCCTCTCTCCACGGCCTTGCACTTTACCAGTACCTCCGTTCCACCCATCCCCAGGTTCTCTCTCGCCACCATGGGCCATGACATTTTCTCATCCC
>JAJGRW010001261.1:36273-242464 GCA_025461045.1 Carex parvula | reverse complement strand
TTATTACGAGCCTATAAATTGACATCAACTAAAAAGATGTACAGCATATATATTACGTATATTATTTATCTACGAGCTGAAAAAATCGAACCATGAAAGTTCAGATAGGTCACACAATTATTTTGCAATGATGTAACAAAATTTGCATCTTAGAGTTTCTACAGGAAATTCCTGAAACTCTTAGAGTTTCTAAATAATTGTTAACTGCTTTTAAAAATTATAGACTCTGGAGTTTCTAAATGTTCACATTTCTTAAATTAAATTTAGAGTTTCTAATAAGGCACATCATCAGTAAATTAAAATTGATAAGCTACATCAGCAGTAAATTAAACTAATTTTAGCGAATACAGGCCGATCGTTTTGCCACGTCAGAGTTTATAAACGATTTCTTAATAAGAAATTATTGAGCAAAGTTGCTAAATAAGAAATCCATCTACATTTCTAAAACTGGTTTACCAACTGCCACGTCAGATTAGAAACTCTAATAGTTTCAGAGATACAGATGCTCTTAAAGCGTACTATGTTTGCCAATTAGTGTTTCTAAATTCTAACTTGACTACACAAAAACTTCAATCTACATGCTTATAAATTTACCCATGCTACATTCATCAAATACAACAAACATTGTACATAAAATTTGGCTGACATGCAATTTAGAGTGTGTTGTGTGTGTCTGTAGTGATTTTGTCATAACTCACCACACACACACACACACAAAGCTAGAGAATTCCGACTAGTGAAGCACTGCACACTATTGAATCTTGCGTGGGGATTTTTTGTGCGGTGCTAAATTTTAAGCCCTGTTGTGCTGCTTACTGTCGAGAATATTATTAACATGCAATTTTTTTTTAAGTTGCTCCTATTTTTTTTAAAAAAATTATACGATATTCGTTAATAGTTAGATATACATTTTCCAATTATTAAACAACAAGATTAGCTGAACTGCTGGACTAGAGAGAGCCATTGATAAAAAATGGCTTCTTTGATCTTTTTATAAGTCAGCTACTCGTTTATTTTTATTATTTTTTTAAATGTGATCTAACTTATCAACTTCTATTCAATGTTAAAAAAAAAAAAATACTTCATCTGAATTTCGAATTCACTGAGTGTTATCTTTTTACTACTAGATCAAAGACTGATTGTTTCAACTACTCGGTTTTTGGTTTTTAAGAAGGTAAAACTTAAAAACTATTAGAATTAAGCCCAAATAGGAAAAACGAACGAACCAGAAAGGAAAAAAGAAAAAAGGAAAATTGAAATTAATTGTTTCTCTTGTTGTGAAAAAAAAAAGTGACATAATGTGACTTAAACATCATGACTGGTCGCGTCATATTACTAAAACTTCTTTTTCAAGTGACTAAAATGATTGAGGACAATCACATGACTTGTGGTCACACCGTGATATGACTAGTCACGTTTAATTTTTTTTCTAGATTTTAAGTTAGTTCATAGAAAAAAATAAAAAATTACTAAAAATTAAGAAACTATTGCCAAAATAAAGAAATAAAGTTAGAAAAATTGCGATAATTTGGTTGTTCACAGTACTTTTTATCAGTCTGTACTTTTCCATTTATGCTGCATTTGCGTTCCTTCCTACAGAGTTTGACATTCCACAAGTTACAAAATCAAGATGAAAAAAATGAATATATTTGTTGCAATATTAGCAAAGATAATAATGACTAGGTTTAATAATTTCTTTAAAAAAAAAAAGTCTTACTATGATCATTCTGATAAACTCGCCCACGAGACTTCTCTTTAAAACTATATGCTGTCCTTAATGCAAAACCAAAAGAAAACTCTTATGAGCTCTATAAAATAAAGAAAAATTATTATCAGCTTCACAAAATGCTTGCACTTTGAATTCAGTTATATAAAAGGATTACAAAAAGAGATGGCATAAGACTAAAAACAGTAAAAATTGAAATTGGTGCAGATTCCATGGTGGTGTTACCTGTGGATAAATGCATACCAGTTTACCAGTGAACGATAACCAGATCGGAGATAAAGACGGACAAAATCTATTCCCTTTATTTAAGTTCACCACATTGCATACAAAAGCTGATGGAAGTCGAACTAATCCTTTAGTTTTGCCGAGTTTTAAAGGTAGGGGAGAGAGGCGGAGAGAATTTTTTGATGAAAAAATAATTGCATCCTAGCTTTGAGAGAAAATAACTAGGAAAATTTATACAAGGATTCAAAGCATGGTGTCCCCATTTATGCCAAAAATGTCAACTCGAGGAGGCAATGGTACTGGGTGTTTTGTACTCCTCTCCATCTCTTCCCTTCTATCTTTTATAATGCACCCTTCAAAATCTCAAGATAACATTAAAGAAGAAAAATTCTGGGCAGTAGTTAGTAAACCGAGTAGTGATTTTCAAACCAAAGTTCAAGCAACCATTCAACCACCTATTTAGCGCGACTAATCACAATTAATCTAGAAATGGAAAGCAACATCACAAGAACCTCAAAATTCAAATGCTTTCTGATCCTCCTCATCGTCAATGAAATATATCTGATTTGGATCCCCCTCCTTAATTGCCTCGACTCGCCTCTGCACCCGTCTAAGAACCCCGTCAATTGCCAAATCAAATGCATCTTTCACACCTTTAAAATCGTCACCACCTCCATGTTCCATGTACATAACTCTAGGTGCCATCTCCAATACTCTCTCTCTCATTCTCCTCACCTTCTCCTCAGGAATTGCCTCGAGCACGTCGGCAATATGTACCCCACCAAATACGACCTCCTCTTTTGGTATGAAGACCGAGAACTCGTCATACCTATCAAAGAGAGTATGTAATTAAATTTTCCTGATCAGTCTTTATGTTTCATACAGTGCTTCAGGACAATCATACCTTGATTTTGGTAGGTGCCACCCATATTGATTCTTTGCCGAGGACACCTCAAAGAACACGGGTATACACCCGGCAATAATGGAGCTGAATGCAGACCGACGGGTCGGGGTGTCACCTGGAGGCTGGAGGCAAAATTTAGATTTCAACATAGGAACTATGGAGAGGAGCGGGTCATGGGTACACACACCTGCAGAGCAGTCGACTAGAGTGCATAAATCGGTGCGGTTAGCACATTGAGAGATGATGGTGGATCGAATGTTGGGTCGGGAAGTGGGGGAGGCAGCGGCTTTTACAGTTGCGCGACCTCCTGCAAAGAGCATTAGTGTTGTACGTCTCGACCTGGCAGCACGAAAGAGCCAGTCATTGAGCCGAGGCAAGGAAGAAGGATGAAATGAAGTCATATGTGGTATGGCATGTTCTTGCCATGGCCATGGCCGTGAATCGAGGGTTAACATGGTGAAATTCACAAACTCGGGACGGCGCAAAAAGGACGTTCCCCAAGTAACCGGATTGGCCTCTGGGTTCTGGTTATAATCCCATGCCACGCCCGCGAGGATGAGAAAAATGTCATGGCCATGGTGGCGAGAGAGAACCTGGGGATGGGTGGAACGGAGGTACTGGTAAAGTGCAAGGCCGTGGAGAGAGGAGGAATTGAAGAGGGGAGGGGAATATAGGAAAGGAAGGGCGTCAAGGGAAGCATAGTAAGGAAGGAAGATGGCGTCGGCGTAGGCGGCAGAGGCGGAGAGACAGGGGTATGTAGAGAGAAGGCGGTGGTAGAAGAACGGTTCGAGGAAGCGGGGATCACTGCGGAACCAGCAGGGAAATCGATCGAGAATGCGAGGTCCGAGGAAGTGGTTGTCGACGAATTCACAAAAAGGGGGAGAGTCGGAGAGGGCGAGGAAGGAGGCATTGCATAAGAGGAGGAGGTCGGAGTTGAAGCGGGGAGGGAGGGGGAGGATGTGGATCCGACGACCAGCGCAGGAGTCGGCAAGAGAGGTGGTAATGCTGAGGGAGAAAAGGAATAGGAAGAGGAGGGGAGGGGGAATGGGGACTGCTTTTGCCATCTCTGCAAGATGGTGGTTGGGACTTGGGTCGAGTCGTTGAGACTTGAGAGAGTTTTGGAAAGGGAGCTGGTTTTATGGGCCGGGCCAAGTGGATATTATCAGGCTCCTAATATTGCTCTTTTGCTATTAGTCGGAAGTGGGCTGTGGGCCTCTACCTCGGCGCAACCCTAATCGTAGCCTCAACTGCCTTTGTTAACCGTAATCGTAACCGAAATTATGGAGATGGGTTTTACGGATATAGAAATTTATAAATTATTTACGAAACTCCTATTCATGACAAAATATTGGAATGATTATTACAACATGCTGAAATAAATTTTAGTTGTATTGTAACAAAAATTATTGGAAATTATATATTTCTTTCTATGAATAATAATATTAATATAATAAATAAAACTTATTAAACAATAATATAAAATACTAATTAAATATTATTTATGACCAAAATTTTGCTCATAAACTTGTTATTTAATCAAAGAAATAAAATAAAAATTATATTAACAAATTAATTATTAAGATGATTAATAATGTAATGACTAAAGACATAAAAGTAAGACAAAGTTAACAAAAAAATTCATTTGCTCAATTTTTGAAGAAAAGAGATAAACGAGCATTCATGAAAAACAAAAAAATTAGAACAAGTGAATTTTATTTTCAATAAAAATAAATAAAATATAAGATTTTCTTACGAACAATTTTTGAAAATTTACCCGTGGAAAAGAAAACTCTCTCCACACATCCGAACAGAACCTAATTGTAACCCTAGTTTCTATTGAAGCCAGA
This sequence comes from Carex parvula, assembly GCA_025461045.1. Classification (NCBI taxonomy): domain Eukaryota; kingdom Viridiplantae; phylum Streptophyta; class Magnoliopsida; order Poales; family Cyperaceae; genus Carex; species Carex parvula. Next base: position 237,762 of record JAJGRW010001261.1, on the reverse strand, counting down.
TCTTCGGCCGGGGGAGGAAGCTATCATCTGTGGATGAACGAACAACCATAATTGAACAAGTGATAGTGATAAATTTAACAGAGAGCTATAAGAGTCTGAGGGATAAAATATTTTATATATTTGATCTTATTTTCTCTTACTACAAAACTCCTATTTATAATTACAAAGGCTCAATATAGCCGTTTGTACTATATTTTTATTTATGGTAACGACGGTACACGTTACCGTTTTATTTATTTCTATTTTTGATATTTAATCTAAATATTTGAATCTTAGATCAATGGTCGATAATGATGATTCTGAAATCAATCTTCAACAGATAGAAGATGGAGAAGAAAATGGAAAGATGTAGAAGGAGAAGGAGAGATTTACGGGATTTATGTAATAAGATTAATTTTTATTATTTTTTGAAATTCTCTTCATCGCACCGCAGATTCATGGAAAGATGAAGATACATTACACATATGCATGCTTTCAATGGAGTTTGTTGTGAAAATGAATGCAATGTGTTATTTAAAAATCCATCGAGGCTGATATTTTATTTTCGATATTTTTTTCTGAAACTTACTCGTAAAAATCCATCTAGAGCGCAATTGTACCAGTAACCAGTATCAGAGCCGCTGACTTGTGCTTGTTATATTTTCTTTTCGGCCAGTAAAGCCCGTTGACTATGTGCTTGCTATATTAGTATTTTGATATCCAGTTTAATAACGTTAAAGTCTTCTAGAAAAGGGAAAATTTCTAGTGTGTTCATATAAACTTTTAAAATAGTCAATTTTTTCATAAAAAACCATATTACATAAAATTTCCACAAAAACTTAACATTCTTTCTTATATCCCCTTTTAATTATTTAACCTCTTATTTAATTATTTTAAAATTTGAATTGATTAATATGTTTTTTAATTTTAAATGGAGGTGTCCATTACTTCTAATTGTCTTCTTCTTCCTCTATACTTCACACATGATATTTCTTCCTCCTTCAACAGTTAGTATTTCAGTTAATAACGAGCTAGACCCATTATGGTTTGAAAATCTGAGCTGTGAACCCTGTCCAATAGAGTCTGAAACAACCAAACTGCTAACTAAACTGCACACCTGGCTCGTAATACTAGAAATTGAGAAAAAAAAAAATCAGAGTGGCACCCTTGTATTTTTGGCACCTGGCTCGGATACGAAATTGAAAAAAAATTCAGGCCGCAACCCTTGCTACACATGAGACAGTAAAAAAAAAGAGAGAGCGTTACGAATAGTTAAAAGGTGACAAAATCATTCTCAGAAAATATTCTTGTCGGCAACCACCTACACAGTTGATTACAGAGTTATTGGGGAAGGTGAGATAATGCGGAAGAATGTTGTAAGGCGTGTAAACTAAAAACATTTAAATGTGCTGACAAGGGGGCCCCAACCAACAGAGGAACAAACTAAACAGGAGACGCGCAGTGCAGCACTTAATGGAGGATACAATTCTTTTCTTCAAAATCATGAGTCGTTACATGAATGGCACAATTGTAATTTTTCCTTTCTTTGATTTAGCTATAAATTATCTGTAGATTGTAAGATGAAACTTACGCAATTAACGGAATTCAATCTCTCATTCTCTCTTCTGTTTCCTCTATTCTTTCAATTGGATCACCATTACTGATTCGAGTCGAGACAAGTCAGAATCTTGAAACTTCAATTCTTGCTAATTCTCAAGTAATATCCTTAATTCCTATAGGATATTACAATTAATTTTCTTGGGCAAGTTCATAGTGTTATTATTTTTGCGAGTAAGCATACTAATATTAATTGCGTTGCCAAACTCAGGTGAAGAGTTCGTCCAAATTTGTTTTCCATTTCATCTTTGGAGAAATCTCCAACCTAAATGCCGACCATTATTCACACACCAACGATTTCATATAGTTCCTTTTTTTAATCTTTTTTAAGAGTCTGCTGACTGCTGTCCAAAATGTAATCCACGTAATTCATACCCTCTTTACTCCTAAACCGGCTTAATTAATTAGTTAGTTGGCGACAGCTTAATTACTAGATTGAATAATTAAGTTCATTTTCTTTTGTTTGTTTTTACTAAAAATAAACGTTGTTTGTTGTCACCAACTCAGCATTTATAATAGCCAACGTGCGTCGTGTATATCACACCTAACCAGACGTCCAGACCTAAAATTCAGTAGAATATCCTACCGTGTAGAATGAAGTATCTGCACCGTCTGTATTAATATACATTAATTATAAATAATTTAGTGCGAATCTTAAATATACCGTGTAGAATGAAGTATCTGCACCGTCCGTATTAATATACATAAATTATACCGTGTAGAATGAAGTATCTGCACTGTCCGTAGATCATGTACCCGGCTGAATCGGTACAACAAACATGCATGGGAAGACTCATGGAGCAGAGTTAAACTGTTAAGGCCTATGGATGAAAAAACATGGGCAACCTGGTTTGAATGCACATGCTGGATGCTCTGGAATCAGAGAAATGGAATAATATTCAGAGGGGAGGCCATAAAGCATCACATATTGGTGAAGAGAATCAGAGATGAAGGACGTCTGTGGCTCAGGAATTGCTAAGACAGGGTAAACCGATGCCTGCAGGGACTAGGTTGTTTTTTGCTGTTACTAATGTAGTTATTATATTAGTAAAGGGATTTAGCTGTTATGCCTTGATGTAATTCCTTTGAAATTTTCCTAGTTATCAATAAAACCTGGCAGCCACTGCCTTTGTTCTCAAAAAGAATTAGGTACAATAATGTAGTACTACAGAGAATATGCTTACAGTTAAATCAGAAATGTTTAGTTATAAATTTAATTTTAATTTTAAGTGGGGGATTTTAGAAACTTTAATTATGTATATTGAAATTTAATTGTTTTTTTAATTTTGATATAATTCAGTTTCCTCGTAAAATACTAATTAAAAATATATTTGTAGCATAGTTATTAGAATTTCGGCATAGCACGTGTGCCGGTCACGTGACACAAGTCATTTGTTGCATGCTGAATACGTGACTTAACTTGCTTATTCCGTACTGTGACTATTTGCGTGTTGAATCATGCTATTTTTACATGACTACGCATAACCAAACGTTACTGGCCGTATCATCTTTGATCACAGTGTGACTAACATGTGATTATTCTCCATGATTATAATTACTATACGGCACGGCACGGCACATTAAAACTTAACTTAATCACAATATATAACTCGTAGCATGTAACCTAAATTAATTAAGGCATTACACATTACAACACAAATTTACATCCCTAATTTTTTTCACCATACTTGCCTAATAGAATCATGGAATAGAACGAAGAATATGTTAAAGTGGGGTTGAAAGCCCATTACACACAATCCAAGCCAGGTCGCCTCCTAAAGGTCATCTAAAAAAAGCTTTAACAAGCTTTTATTTTCCAAAAGGGTGTATTAATTTTCAAACGACGTTCCGAATCAATCTACGCAATTTTAGTGGTAAAATTGTAGCAGCCATCGCTCGTCCCTAAGTGAGATGACATCACACAATTTTTTTATATAATTTACACAAATAATTTTTAGTATTAGTTAGTAGAGTAGGGTTAAAATGCACCATTGGTTTTGTGCTTTAATCATGCTCCACGTCTTTTTCTCCGTTTTCAAAGTTTGAACAATCGATCCGAACCTCTCAATATGATCTTCATATTAAAATGTGCTTGGAGACAAAATTTTATATTTTTTGAAATTTTTTTACTATTTTTTAGATAGGTACAAAATCACTGTTTTGGATGGTCCAAAATCTTTTGAAAACAGTAATTTTTTGTACTTATCTAAAAAAATAGTAAAAAAATTTCAAAAAAATATAAAATATGGTCTCTAAGCACACTTTAATACAAAGATCATGGTCAACGGTTAAGAATCAACTGTTCGGATTTTGAAAATGAAAATAAGAATGTAGAGCATGATTAGAGTACAAAACCAATGATGTATTTTAACTCTACTCTAGTTAGTATTAGTTAATCTAGTTAAGTGGTTTGATCCACGAGTGGATCTATATAGACCGAATGAGAATTAATTGATTTTTATTTATTTTTAAAGTTTCTGTGTTTATGTATATTTTTTATATAATTTAAAATAAAATATTATGGATACTATAAAATAGATCTCTATATTCAATATATATATTTTTTATATAATTAATGTTTAATGTGTTTGACCCTGAGTCCGCCTCTAATTTGATCCCAACTTTTACTTAAATAAAAAAAAAAACATTATTTTTACACTGATCCAAAGGGATCCGACTCCGCTGCTCGCCAAATAGGCGAGCAGGACCCTACTATTCAAAATCAGACTGTTGAATTTTTTTCATGCACGCATCTCAACACAGATGAACGGTTCGATTAAGAATAGCAGGGTCCTGCTCGCCTATTTGGCGAGCAGCGGAGTTGGTTCCGATCCAAAGCACTTCCATTCCCCTTTTTGCACTTTTATCAAATAACGAGGCAATGCCCCTTTTTGCACTTCCATTTCATGGTAGATTGGACTTGTTCTTTTTAGTTTCTAAAAATGTTAGAAAATCTTTAGGCCAAATCTTCAAAAATTCAATTTAAATTGCTGGATCCTTTCAGTCAACTACATTTAAAGCATGCTTAAGATGACAAACAAGTGAACAACTAGCAATATTCTATTTATATTATCAAATAAGAAATTTAGAAGACAACCAGAGACCAACTAAGCAACAGCAATATATTTAAGGTTTGATTAACATCCATAAGTTTGGTTCCATATTAATTTTTTGGGAGCTGATATACTGATCCCACCATCGATATCACTACTGATATCAAATTTATTTAAAGAGATGATAACAGTACCCGCACTAAAATATTCTTAAAATCTCTGTACTATAACTACCATAACTATTTAGAGAAATCGCCAAAACTTCTACAATGGAATTTTTTTTCTACAAATATTAATATTGTCATTCTCAACTATTTAACCCTATGAAAACGGAAGTATTTATACCTATGTGGTAAACAATCTTTACGTATGTAATTGTTCTCCTAATAAAATCTCTCAAACGTCCCCACACCATAAATACACGGGGGATCACTTAAACTACATGGGGGGTCATACACAAACTCTAAAAGTATTAATATTGCCATAACTATCTGGGGGCTGCAAAACTTAATATTTTTTTACATATGACACTGGATGACGTCTGAAAATATTAATATCAAGTATTGCAAGTATTTATATCTATGAACTTAAGTATTTATATGTATATACATTGTACGAAGTTTAATATTTAGGCATTTGATTATATAAATTCACACATCAAAGTATTAATATCTTATTTTGTAAGTATTTATCATATGCACTGAAGTATTTATACCTATGACGTCACTATTTTTGTTAGAAGAAGGTTGATGCGGGGATACGGGGTCCCTACTACTTCATTAGAGGAAGGTTGACACGGGCCCATTGGAGGACTGGAAAAGGAGAAGGTGATCATATCAAGTTACACATGCAAGTATTAATATATTATTTTTCAAGTATTAATATCTACTTTTCCAAGTATTTATATCCATAAAGGTTGACGCAGGAACTGAGAAAGAGAGATCATAGTACATCATTAAAAAAAGGTTGTTGCGGGAATTTTGAGGGGACTGTGAAGGGGGGGTCTACTACCTTGATAAGCCCATAAGCAAAGAATATTTGTAAGAAGAGCCGGAAAGAACGTATCCTACCAGTGAGAAGATTTAAAGGGAAAAATGCCAGTTTAAAAAAAAATTAATTCAAAATTTAATTTACAGATTTATTCACTATTATTTAGGCGTAGCATATATGCATTAAATTTGATAAATTAAAAAATCATTTATCAAAAAGCCTTTAAAATTACTGCTGTAATTTTTTTAAATTTTTGACAAAAAATCATACAACTTCCAATTAATTTAAATTTAATACGCATTCGTTTTAAATCATGGATAAATTCGTCTATAATTTTAATTTTTTTAGTTTGAAACGTACTTTTAAATATTTTAAATTGATGCAGTAAAGTTAGATATACCTAGAATTCTCCAAATAAATATACATATAATTACGATTTGTGAAAATAAGTTTTTCTAATTTACGATTATTTGAAAATCCAATTAATAAATTAGGATTAATATTATCTCCATTGCTTAATACGAAACTGGAGAAATTCTTGATCCTTCTAGAAACCACACGTCAGCATGCTTATGTAATATATTCAGAACATATGACAATATATATGAACTTCAAAAACTCACACATTTATCTATTTTAATATCTTTTCTATTAAAATTAATTTTAAATTTGTAAAGTACCTATATCTTACACTTCATTAATAATATAAAAAATGTAGTGTGTTATAAAATGTCAGTCTTCTAATTGGACTGTTTTCGAGGGCAATTTGGTCATTTATCTACTTCTGACGCTTGATACTTATACAATGACATTTAAATATATGCTTGTGTAAGCGTCAGAAGTACAAAAATGTAAAATGTGGGTACTTTATAAATTTTAAATGGTTTTAATAGCAAAGCAATAAAGTGAGCAAATTTGAGTTTTTGAAGCTTAAAAAGGAAAAATTATATTATCAATTTTAGAGGGGGAAATACTCAATTTCCAAGTTTTTCAGGGATAAACATGAAATTCTCCAAAATATAAAATAACATAACACACTATAAATGATGCGTGAATTCAAGACAAAATATTCCGTAGTAAGACAAGTATTCTTCTATTAAAAAATCACAGCATCTGAAAGATTTGATTAAATAAGGTAAAAAAAATTGTTCGTAGCACTCTTCACATTTACCCAAGACAGTACATCAATGACAAAACAGAATAATAAAACTTTAAGAAAGAGAAATGCATTTCAAGGTTAATTTGTTCCTCATATTTTTACCAAATCTTGCCGCATAATGAATTTTGACTGGTTCATGTCTATGACTTCTTTATCGTTAATATTGTTAAAATCATCAAATATCAAGTCATATTATGGCCTATGGGGTATATTAATTTTCATATATTTTTAATGTAATATGATATTTTATTAAATTTGTACCGAGTCTAGCCGCGTTAATAATTGAAGTACAACCCTAGTTTGTGATATGATATTTTATTAATTTTTTAATGTAATATGATATTTTTAATGTAAGTGTTTTCTAATGTTGTTTAAAGTACGATTTAAATTTTCCGGTCAAGGGAGCCCATTGAGTTCTAACTCTAGTCTTTGAACTGCTGTCAAGTCTCGTTAGCCGAAGTGTTTGTAGTATTTATATGCATTATCTTTTTCACACAAAAATGCGACAACTTAACATCTATAGGTATGTGGATATCATTGACATATAATAGACATAACTATGTATGCAAGGATACAGTAAAAAAAATATAAAGTGCAAAGAAAAACTCAAACCATAACATAAACATATTTTAAAACATAATTAATAATTGAAGTACAACCCTCACTATAGATATGAGAAGTTTAGCTTTTCATGACCATGACAAAATAAATAAATAAAATAAAGAGAATATATATTATAATTCAATTAAAGATGGAAAAACCTCTGCCTCCTTAGATGACGCTTTCTTCTCTTGCTTGGCTTCTAATGGTTATCCTTCTCTCTCTAAGTAACTGTCTAACCTAACCTAATAATGAGGATTGCTAGTTACAATTCTGGACTTGACACAAGTAAACACACACACTAAATTATATTACAAGAGGGATATTTATAGCATTCCTAACTGAGAGGTGGAGTAGTGGAAATAATGGAGAACGTGGGGTCCACCCATGATTGGATAGATGAAGCCAAAAATAGCTTGGCTCTTAAAAAAACACGTCTTTCTAGAATGCTCATCAGGAAAACGCGTTCTTCTGAAAGGCCCATCAGAGAAAGCCTATTTTTAGGACAGTTCACAGATCGTGTGGCCTCAGAGTATGCCGCATGCGGCATAGAGGAGGCTGCAAGACTTCCTGACTTAGTAGATTTTCTTTGTATTTTTCACCATTTCTTATGTTGTGCACTTCGTGTGAGGTGTTGCATGCTTCATGTAATGTTTCATTTTGACGCCTCATTCAGAATTCGTCTAAATACAATACTTTTGCTTTATTTTTGTCCTAAATACACAATTTTCTCAAAAACCTGCCAAAAAGACATAAAAACACGTTTGCGGTAAAAAATCGGAAATATGGCTACTTTGCATTCACTTTTTGTCATTTTCCGGAAGAAAAGATAGTGATTTTAGCTATATGTTTTGGCTTCATCAATTACTTATAGAGTGAACAACGAAAAATGATTATTTTCATATAATTTTAAGGTAATTTGATATTTCATTAAATTTTATTAAATGTAGATTGCTGTAAAATTTCAATTTATTTGATGAATGACAAAATTTACATCAAATTTGATCATTTTTGTTTCAAATTTATGATGAGCGTAATGTATAGATTATATTATAATTGTCGAATTTTCAAACAAGTTATTTTTACGATTAACAAGATTACCAAATTAATTACTTGTCTAAAACTCTCCACCATTACGTATTTTTTAGTTATTTAGTGCATATTTTTTCTGACATTAGATACAAATTATGCCTCAGTTAATTAAGATTTCAAAAAAACAATAATTGAAAAGGAATTAATGGTACGTAGAACCATTTAATATTTGATGTGTAATTATTCAATTTTAACAGTCCGATTATAATTAAATAGTTTGAAACAGATTACTTTTCACCAATCTAATTAGACGGCTCATTAACACAATCCTATAATATTAATGGGGTCACTTTAATAAAACAAAACAAAAAAAAAAAAACAGAATCACATTTGTCTTGTGTAATTTAAAACAAATCACATTTGTCTTTGTTTTATTTTATAATAACAGTGGCTGCGAACAGCGATGTCAACTGGTGAGGTTGGCGTATCCTGTAGGCCCCACTGCTTCTAAGTTTTATAAATTTAATATTTGATCGTCTAGATTCAACCACTTTGAGGGAGTCCACATCCTCGTAGGCCCCTCTACTTTTAAATTTAATATTTGATTTCTAGATTCAACCTCTTTGAGGGAATTCACATCCTTATATGCTCCTCTCGTTCTAAGTTTTATAAATTTAATATTTGATGGTCTAGATTCAATCTCTTTGAGGTAGGCCTAGGCAAAATTGTTAAAACTTGTAACTCGCTCATTTACAGCTCGCTTTAACTCGCTTATTTACAACTCGAGTTGGCTGACTCGTTTAATAAATGAGCCGAGTTTGAGCTTACCCCAACTCGCTCATTTATAACTCGAGTTACATAGCATTGGTCACAATAAATCCCAGAAATTATTTTTGTTAAGGTGCTGTATGAAAAATTGCTGGTGCTTATGTACTAAGTTGTTATATGAAAAATTATTGGTGCTCATGTACTATTGCTGTATGAAAAATTACTGGATACTGATAAATTCTTTTACTAGTAGTATATAATTAACTGATTAAACGAGTTATAAATGAGTCGTGAGCCAACTCGAATTGATAACGAGCTGAGTTCGAGTTGACTCTACAACTCGTTATTACCATTCTAACTCGAGTTGACTCGGTCATTTATTTAATGAGCTGAGTTCGAGTTAGAAGGTAACTCGCTCAAACTTGACTCATTTACAGCCCTACTTTGAGGGAATTCACATCCTCGTAGGCCCCTCTGCTTCTAAGTTTTCTAAATTTAATATTTGATGGTCTAGATTCAACCTCTTTGAGAGAATTCACATCCTCGTAGGCCCCTCTGCTTCTAAGTTTTATAAATTAATAGTTGATGGTCTAGATTCAACCTCTTTGAGGGAATTCACATCCTCGTAGGCCCCTCTGCTTCTATGTTTTGTAAATTTAATATTGATGGTCTAGATTCAACCTCTTTGAGGAAATTCACATCCTCGTAGGCCTCTCTGCTTCTAAGTTTTCTAAATTTAATATTTGTTGGTCTAGATTCAACCTCTTTGAGGAAATTCACATCCTCTCCGTTACTGTAATAGATAATTTTTTAGAATTAGTAGATCTGGTTCATTTTCTTTTACTTTACACGACAAAGCCTAATAATACTGTCCCTGCCATAGCCCGAATTTCAATTCGGTTGGAAATAAATCTCAAACCGTAAAGTGAAGGAAATATGTTGCAAGAGAGGATGCTTGTTCCTTTGAGGGGGCATGGTGGATCCTTATTTAATATTTTCTAGACGTTTAACCTTCCGCATTAAAATATTGAGACTATAAAATGAGAAGAGAAGGTTATAATGTCTTATATCTTTCATGTTTCATCGTATATCATATTATTTATTTTTATTTTCAAACTCCAAACAGTAGATTCGAACTGATTAATATGATCTTTATATTAAAATATATTTGGAGACTGAATTTTATATTTTTTCAAAAAAAATTACTATTTATTAGATAGGTACAGAGTTATTGTTTTTGGACAATTCAAAAATACTGATTTTGTAGCTATCTAAAAAATAATAAAATGTTCCAAAAAATATAAAATCTCATGTTCAAGAACATGTTTCAAGTGTCTACCATTTACTAAGAAAAATAGTAGCCAAAGAGTTGATACTATGGACGAGGTTTTGTTTCTTTTAGCTGTTCTAAATAATTATGTTGCGAGTATAAATAGATTGAATGCTGTAAAGAGATTGATACGGAAATAATAAGTGCATTTATAAGATAAATGTGATGTAGTAAATTAGTAGGTAAGAGATTAGTTCGTAAATATGTAATTAACTTGTAATTTTTTGTGTTTTACAGATATACCACTGATATGCCAAAAAAAAAAATTACTAAGAAAAAAATCTCAAGATACAAAACAAATATCACACTTTTTGTTATTGATCGGGGGAATTTATTCTAAGCTTGCCTACCTTCACAGTGTGTCCCTTGTAAATTCCATTTTAATTAATTTAAAAATATATGTGAATTCTGTATGAAATTGTTAGTCATTTTGGTAATCATTGTAAAAATTAATTTTTGAATCTAGTTGCAATATATATTTTTTAAAATTAATTTGTATTTAAATGTAGTCTTGATAATTAATAATATGACAATTAACGTAAAATAACGGAAAGTGGTTGCCACATGTTGTCAATTTGCCATGCATGTAACTTGCCCCATTTGAATAAAGGGCACTGTTCCGTATCTGGATGTTGGATTACGAGGGTATATTTAACGAGTATTGGGTCTAGGCATCTGAATTTGTTTATGAGATTGAACTGTCTGAGTACTGTGATATCTGAAAACCTAGACCCGGGCCACCGACCGGTTAAATATACGTACGTAATCTGATATATTTGTATGGATTTATCCAATTATGTTTGTACTTTTATTATACTGAACAGATTAGTTATAGAAAAATGCGTCGTTAAATAATCGGTTACTGATTTTTGTTTGTTTTCTGTTTGCTACGTAGAGTGACGAATAGTCGGATGGATGCTAAAATCTCGTTCTGTCGTCGTGCCCAATCGGTGGCCGGGATGTGACATAAATTTTGTCAAATGTGAATTTTATCCAATTAAATTTTGGATTCATTTGGATTTCTATTTACGGACAAAGATACAAAACAACATGATATAATGTAAATAAGAGTAGAACTAGGATGTTTCTAAGTTCATCAAGCTCTTTTGTGAACTCAATTTTAAAATATATTGAATTAGTTTCAAATGATAAATCTAAACTATTGAAATTCTTCTACCTTACGGGTGATGCGTCTATATTCGAAAAATTTAAAATTAATTTTGTATAGAATCAAGTGGTCAAAAGACGTTTAAAAAATAAATGCAGCTTTCAAAAAATCAAGTGGTCAAAAGATTGTTATTTGTTCATCGTTTAAATCAACGATGAATAATTCAGCGTTTCTAGGCCGGTAAAAACGATGAATAATTTAGTGCTTTGACCTATGCAGGAACGTTGAATAATTAATGTTGGTGGCATAAAATGATATTTAAAAGATTTGATATAGGTCTAATTTGGTTTTTTTTTTTTTCAAAAATAAAATAAATTGCTCGAAGCACCTCACACTTACCTAAGAAAGTTCACCAATGAGTCAATGACAGACAACAATCATGAAACTTCAATTAAGAAAGGGAAAAACATCTTTCATAGTTGATTCATTCTCTCAAATTTACCAACTCTGTAATCTCTAGTTGGATGATAATGGAAACTTTGATTGGGTCATGTTTGCCGAAATTTCTTTTAATACCATTTCAAAAAAAAAAAAAAAAATCACTGAAATTGGAGAATTCTAAAATACGAGGGGTCTCCAAGTCAATCTGCGGCCTCTCAAAAACTTACATATCAGTATATTACAGTGCATTTTTGAATTTTGGGGGGTCTCAATGTCAATCTGCGGTACTCCAAGAATGAGACCGCAGATTGACTTGGAGGCCCTAATATTTTTTAAATTCCCCATAATTTGTGGATTTTTTTACAGTGGTATTAATGAAAATTTCGGTGTTTTATGACTGATAAGGTGAACAGAGAACAATTAAGCCATTCTTTGTCATTAATATAGTTAAAAATGACTAAATATTACGTCATTCTATGGCCTATGGGGCAGATCAATTTTTATATGTTTGCAATGTAATGTAATCTGATATTATATTAAATTTCATTAAATGTAGATTGTTGTAAATTTTAAATCAGTTGATGAAAGATAAAACTTAATTACATCGCATTTGATTATCTTTTAATTTGCGATGAACATGATGTATAAATTATATTATAACGAGGAGGGTTCAAATGCCTTCATTTTTAAAAACTTTAATAACTCAAAATTTAAAACTTAAAAGTCAAAATAAAACCGTTGGATATGATCTACATCATTTTATCTATGCATGTGTAAAAAATTATGACATTTCAATTTTGTTTTGGTTGTCATCAAGAGCTTGTAAAAAACGTACTAATGTGGATAATTTCTAGACGTTGATTTTTCAACTTATTGATTCACATAAAAACAAAATCAAAATGTAATAATTTTTTATGAGCACATAGATAAAATGATGTAGATCATATCCAACGGTTTTATTTTGAATTATAAGTTTTAAATTTTGAGTTATTAAAGTTTTAAAAATGAAGACATAGTGGAGGCACAAAAATAAAGGCATTTGAATCCTCCTCTATTATAATTATGATGTAATTATTTAATCTTAACAGTCCAATTATGATTAAATAGTTGGAAACAGATATTATTAATTACTTGTCACTATATAAAGTTCCAGTCTAATTAGACGGCTCATTAACGTAAACCTATAATGTTAATGGGGTCACTTTCATAAAACCAATAAACAGAATCACATTTGTCTTGTGTTATTTAAAAATAAAACCAATCAACCGGAGATGTTGGCGTGTCTTGTAGGTCCCTCTGCTTCTAAGTTTCTAAATTTAATATTGATTGGTCTCTTTTTCTCTGTGATGGCGTCGTGGATCCGAGGTGGATTATTATTTAATAATTTACCTCAGCACTAAAATATTGCGACTATAAAATGGGAAGATTTGTTAATAATTGTTTGACCATAAAGAGCCGCGGGAAGAAACAGTTGAATTTTCTTTGGGTTTTCTTTTTCTTTTTTTTCTTTTTTTTTAATCATTTTTAGCCCTTTTCTTTTATCATGTCATTATGGAAATTGCTCATTTCAACCATGGAATTTACAAAAATTCAATTTTAGTCCAGTGAGATGAGACATCTGAGTTTACCCCCGCAAAAATGGAAAATGCCTCTTGCTTGTAATATGCGGTCAGGGGTGTAAACGGAGCGAATTCGGAGCGGGTTAATTCTCATATCAATTTTGTATTTATTTTTTCAATAAGCAAATACAAATACAAATACGAATAATAAATAGATATTAAAGTTTAAAATTAAATGTCTTAAACGGATACGGATACTTATACAAAATGAATAATTGTCAGATAGTTGAATCATGAACTTTTAAGTTATACATAAAAATAGGATGAACAAAAAACTATAATTAACTAATACAAAAATAATATAAGAGAAGAAATGTCCGGAATTGAGAAAAATGGAGAGGAGAAGAGAAGAAATGAAGGTAAAGAAAACAAAAATAGGGCGGCTAAAAAGACAAGAAGTAGCACCTATCAATAGGGAATGAACTTTGCTATTTTTCTTAGAGAAAAATATGATTCTGCTTTTTCAATTTCAACTATTCAAAATTTTTTATTTACGTATTTCGATAAAAACAAAATTTTCATGCACAAATCTCAACGAATTTGAATGATTGGAATCAGAAAAGTAGAACCCTACTTTTCTCTAAAAAAATAGCAGAGTCGGATCCTATGAATAGTCCGGTGCTCATGCCAACTAATAGTCTCACACTTACTATCTAGGATTTGAGAAATATATGCATCTTGGACGTTAGTGTTGAAACGCTTTCGGGTTCAGATTTTCCTTAGGGTTCGCGGATATATTTAGATATTTGTTTTGTTTACGGGTCAGAAAATTTATCCGTATCCAGACTCAAATATTTTCTGAATTTTTAATAAATATATGAATTCGAATTCACAAAATTAGCTCCAGATCATAAACAAAATCGGAGTGAATTCGGACCAGATAATTTTATTTATAAAATATTGTTTACAAAATATAAAAAATGATGGCTCTGAGTGAACAAATTGTCGACAATACTTTTTGTGGGTTAATTAATTCTGTAACAAATCATTAATTGCAGTAATATGATCGGTTTCTCTACCTCCATAATCTTGGTATTTTCGACTTTGCAGGGGTACCGGAGAAAAATGCCCCTTAATAAATATTTACATAGGCTGAGTTGGTTGAACTAGAAGGTATGGCCGGTGGATGTCACATCGTACAGGCGCCGTAGAATAACGTACAGTAATCAAAATCAGCTTGACATCATGAACAGTATTTTTTGAATTTCTCAAATTTTGAAACCAGCTGTTCAATTTTTTTTGCACGCATCTCGAAACAGTTCAATGACTGGATTCAGAATTTCATGAATTTCAACATTACTGTTCATAATTTTAAATTTCAGAAGATTTGAATCCCAGTTGGAATTCTTGAACTTGTTTGTTGAGATCTTGAATTAGTTTGTGTTTAATTAGGTGTAATTATTATTTCTTTCTTCTTTTTATTATTTCAATTTTTATCATCACGCTACATATATATAATAAGAACAAGAACCATTTTCTGGTTAAATGATTAAAGCATACCCTTTAAGAGAGGAGAACAGCTTGGGTTCGATGCCAATCGGACTCAAATTTGGGTTCGATGGGGTTTCGTGACCGTCTGATCCACTTTAAGATTTGTGCGCATGAATTTTAAAGCAGACGCAAAAGTTGTAAGCGCGAATCTTAAAGCAGATCGGACGGTCTTCGAACCCATCGAACTGATTTTGAGTCCAATGGACATCGGACCCAAATTGGTTCCTTACGAGAAAGGTGGCATATTTGAAATTCAAATAGTAAAGATGGTTTGTACAAATCTCAATAGTAAAGATGAAGGCTCGATCCCTAAAAAAAATAAAAAATAATAATAAGAACACCGTCTAGTCATATAAAACGTTAGAAGAAAGAATTTGAACAACGTTTTGAGTAATGCAGAAATTTAGGTGTTGTATATTGTAAATTATAAAATAACACAATTTTCTTCAAGGTGAAATCAGTGCGAGGCTTGATTTTCCCTAGATTTTACTATAAAATCACAACTCTTTCTATGTTTTGTTTGTTGTCTCATTTAAAGTACCTTGCTCAATTAGTCTTAAAAATAATATTTAGGCCACTTGCCCAGAATTTGTATTATTATATATAAATTATGAAGGAATTAACTTAAATTATTTGCCCGTGATATATACATTCAGGACGAAATTAATTTGTTTGAATACTAGAACACGCTATACATTTGTTTGAAAAGTATGTATGTTCGATGTTGGAATCTAATTGTACAATTCAATTAATTTGTTAGAATACTAGAACACGCTATACATTTGTTAGAATACTAGAACACGCTATACGTTTGTTTGAAAAGTACGTATGTTCGATGTTGCCGACATTTTTATTAATATCCAAAGTTTAATATAAATTATTAATTATGTCCAGAATTCGATCCAATATCGAAAAATACCCAAGCCGGCCAGAAAATGGCCGGCTTACTCCCTCCCTAAGCCGGCTATTTTCTGGCCGGCTTGGTACTTTTTTTTTATTTTAAACTGCATTATTTTTGTTTTAGGTGATTTCTATTAGAGTCAAATATTTTATTTCTGAGTTTCGTACAAAATAATAAAGTACACACAAAATGCAACTAGAGTCCACACAATTTTTACAACATGCATATAAATCACTTATTACTACCACGTCTAAAATTTAATCCCCGTAGTAAACCACTTGCGAAAGATGCCCTACGAGATGGTCTACCAGATGGCTTTGGTTGCTCACTAGATGGCCGGCCTGGGCTCCACATGGCGCTGCTTGGCTTGTAGATGGGCCGGCTTGGGCTCCAGATGGCCCTGCTTGGCTTGTAGATGCTCTTGTTGTGCGTCTAGTAGTGGACCTCCTCGGTTGGACAGATGGCTCCCCTTGCACCCCAACCGCCTCTCCTCCTATGGCAACCGCCTCTCCCATTGCTTCGGCATACATAGCAGTTGCATCTAAACAGCTCGTAGCTGTGCTACGCCGTAACCCTCCGGACCCACTTCCCGACGCCATTACTCGCTCATTTTCTGCCGCATTTGCTGCGTTTCTTGCCTCTGCATTTGCATGTGTTACTTAGTAAGTTGGTATAAATTGAAAAGAAAAATAATTTTAGATGAATGTTACATACCTCTTCGTTGCCTATCGGAAGTGGAACAGCGAGGCTGATGCCCCCTTCGTCTACCTTCCATTTCATTCATTGTCATTACATGACGGATGTGTTTTCGCCTCCCCTTCCTAATCCAACCACTACTCGGAAGGATTCTGTCTCCAGGATTAGGAGGCCAGTCTCCCATATTGCCAATTGGATTGAACACATGGTTCCAAGTACTCACAAGATAGGGTGTTTTATACCAGTCTGCAACAAAGTCGTCATCTTGCCAGTTTCGGCCACGGCAAACAGCTAAGACATGAGCGCACGGAATAGAAGTTAATTGGATACCTCTGCAAGTGCATTCCATTTGTCTGTCGAGACCGCGCGTCACAATATACATGAACTCCCTGTGAGTGGGTTCCATGTTGCCCATGTCGCTACGGGTGCAAGGAATGTACTCATTTGGGGATGAAACTTGGTACTGACCTTGGCCCTGAGTGTAACGCACCAATTTCATTTTCGAAGCTTTCCTCCAACATTTTTTTATCTTTTGCAAAACCCGGTCAGAAAGAACCTGTCCCTTGTCTTGTAATTCCATTGCTCGCTGATGCCGCTCAACAAACCATCTATTGCACGTGTAGAACGTATCCTCCACTATGGCACAAACAGGCAATCTACGACTCGTTCGGAAGACATTGTTGAGCGACTCGGAGCCGTTTGTTGTCATGATACCAAACCGGTATTCTCCGTCACAGGTTTGGAAAATTTTCTCATAATTGGACGGCTCCATCGCATCACTAGGACGTACTTTGCCCACCATCTTTAAATATGCATTACACTTTGGATTTAGCTGCACAAAAGCAAAGAGGTGTTATTTCATTTTCATAAAAATTTTATAAGATAATTAAACGAAATGTTATAAGTTAGACATACATGAGCAAACTCTTCGAACATCTCTTTCAATCTTCTCGGCTTCTTCCTCCTTGCTCCTTCCCTGAACCTCCATCCGTACCACCTGTCTCCTCCACAGTTCTGGACCAGGTTGTCAGCAACATGCTGCATACAATACTTGTGCACAAAAAGCTCAGGAGGCCATCCGTATTCAGCTGTCAGTGCAGCTTTGATCCCCTTGTGCTGGTCCGATATAACACATACAAATTTACACGGGCCGAGCACTTCATTCCTCAACCACTAAAAGAAAAAACCCCAATTCTCAGTATCCTCCTGCCGTATAATTGCAAATGCAATAGGCAACAATTGGTTCTCGGCATCGTAGCCGCAAGCTATCAAAAGTCTCCCCTCATATCGCCCAGACAAGAAGCAGACATCGATGCTGATCACTGGTCTCAGGTACTAGAACGCTGCAATGTATGGACCAAACGCTGTCATCTGGAATCATTAATGAATGAGCTGCATCTTTGTTGTAATACGCCCCTTGTGCACTATTAAGCATCTTCCCACCATAGTGTAATGAAATAAATGCCATAGTAAACAAACTACATTTTAGAAAATGGTAAACAATTGTCAGGTTACTAAATGGTAAACAATTGTCAGGTAACTAAATAGTAAACAATTGACTGGTTACTACTTCTTTTTGGGTTTAGGGTTTAGGTTATAGGGTATAGGGTATAGGGTATACCGTATAGGGTATAGGGTATAGGGCTTAGGGCTTAGGGCTTAGGGTTTTAGGGTTTTAGGGTTTAGGGTTATAGGGTTATAGGGTTATAGGGTTTAGGGTTATAGGGTTATAGGGTTATGGGTTTAGGGTTATAGAGTTATAGGGTTATAGGGTTTAGGGTTTAGGGTTATAGGGTTTAGGGTTTAGGGTTATAGGGTTTAGAGTTTATTATTAATTTTTTAATAATATAATTAATTATTCTATAAAATAAAACATAATAAAAATAAATAAAAATAAAAAATAAAAAAAAATTTACCTCAACAGTGATTAGCAAGCTGCCTCGGGCTGTGTGCCTTCATCTGAAGGGAGAGGTGCCTTTTATAGAGTTTTTGCGGTTTTAAAAAAAAAAAAAAGTACCAAGCCGGCCAGAAAATGGCCGGCTTAGGGAGGGAGTAAGACGGCCATTTTCTGGCCGGCTTGGGTATTTTTCGATATTGGATCGAATTCTGGGCATAATTAATAATTTGTATTAAACTTTGGATATTAATAAAAATGTCGGTCGATGTTGGAATCTAATTGTACAATTCATGTCCAATCTAAACTGTAGCCTACTTGACTTTGTGTAGTTAAGAGATTATTGTATGAGTGCTCAATAAACACATAAAACTGGCATGTATATGTATATTTAGGATGAAATATATCCGATTGTTTCCAATTTCCATCCACTACACTCTATGCATTTATTGATGGGTAGTGACCAGTGTTATCAGAACCAGACCGGACATCAACCTGTTAGAGCTCCAGGTCAGCTGTTCACTGGTTGGACCGCTGGGTCAACCGGTTCAACTGCTGATTTTTTAAAACAATTACAACTTATAACCTGAAACCCCAGCAATGTTATTTACTTTTATGTTAAAATCTTTACAAGAATGAATGTCATATATTACAAAATAACCATTCTAAGTTCAAAAAGTTTGTATACAGACTCTTATAATCACAATAGGATACAGTACACGTCAGTGACATTGTTGAGGAAATTAATGGCTTTGAATGAGATACAACTAAAAATATTCTTATGCCTGAAACGTCAGATTTCTAATGAAATTACATACATGTTCAACCTTGAATCTATCAGTGTTAAAGAAGGAACCTCTTTATTTTGCTGGTTTTGATCTTTAATTTGTTCTTCTTATTCTTCAATCCTCTGCGTTTGGTTGAATAATTTATTAGCTCTAGAATCCGAAAAGATGTACTAACAAGTCTATGAGAAATTCAAGTATTCAATATGCATGAAAAACAGAATTATTCATCTCTATCAACACAAAGGTTGTCTCTTAATATATCCAAATTAGTTGCACCGTATCTCTTTGTTTGTTATTCTAAAAAGTCATAATAAATCTAAAATAAATGCATTTAACTATTATTCACATGTTGTACAAGATTTAGGGGAAAATTCACAATTACATATATACGAATTATAAATTCTCTTCTATTTTTTTTTTTTCAATTATGTTCCTATACTCGTATCATGCAACCAATCTCCTGGGTGCTAATGTATCAAGTGTTTACTGTTTAGGATCATTACCTTTCAATACTGCCTAAACTCTTTTTACCTAACAGTGTCCCTCATGTGTTGATTAATGGGAAGTTAGTTGATAGCTATAAAGAATATCGACGGGTATTTTCTCAGTACAAAACTCTGATAATTTTATTTTCCAACTAATACTATAAGTTCGTGACCCGCCAAGAGCCTGCATTAACTTTAGTTTGACTATGCAATATCTTTAAAAATTTAACAATTTCACTCTTGATTTTGCTTTTTTAAATTTGTAAACATAGATTTCCATAGACCTAGCACCAAAGTATGAGAATATAACCGTCGGCATAAACGCCCAAAAGGACATTAGGGGTCTAGATCCCTGATGATGCCAACTGGTATAAGAATTTACACTTATAGAAAAACACTTTAGTTTGAGCATTTCATCAAACACCTTAAATGCAATGATTGATTCAATAAAATCAACTCAAATATTAACCTTTCAAGTGTTCTATCAATTTGATTACATGAGATTACTTAGATAGATTCTTTTGTGATTTCGCTTCAAACTTATGCCTTGAGAACGTGCAGCCTTGAGGGGTTGAGGTTGAGCCCTGCAATGGTTGTGTGCAGTGGAGATTAGAGAATTGACAAAAATAGTAAGAAATCGAACCAAGTCATATATCCAGCACGATTCGTGTTGCTTCCATGTTGACGGTACCAGCGAAGAAACGGGGGCGGAACTAGAAAATTTAGTTAGAGGGGGCTGAAAATTAAAATGAACAAATATTAATTTGTTGTTAGTGAGACTTGAATCCAAGACCTCTCAAGAACAAAATAGAGTCTTAATCCACTAGACTACAAGTAGATATCTAACATTTAATGAGAGGGGCTAAACTATATAAAAACTTCAAAGAAATAAAAAATCAATTAAATTCTAACATACGTGATTAAAAATTTCAAAATCATGAGGTGGCATAGCACCCTTGGGCATAGTGTAGATCCGCCCCCGGAAGAAAAGGCAAGATGGTCGAAGAAAGAAAGAGAAATGTACTCCGTGAATGAATATGTTTGAACCGTTTTTTTTAACGGTCTGGTTCATTGGTTTTTAGTAAAAGTAGACCAGTTAAACCGATTTTGAGCGGTCTGAAAGCAGAAACAATCTTTTTCGGTTAAACCACCAGTCCGGTCCGGGTCTGATAACACTAGTAGTGACATATAAATGATATTATAAAAAGATTGGTCTTTTTATCTGATATTAAGATTATGTTCAAGTGATTTCATCTTTTCATTCATCACTCAAAAGAGAGAGGAGTCAAATATTCTCTTCCTAGAATAAAGAGAGAATACATCAGAAATTGCAAATCGAATAAACAAATATTTAAAATTTCATTTTATAAAAGACAAATAATATTAATTCTTACAGAAATTTAAAAAACTATAAAACAA
Organism: Carex parvula; assembly: GCA_025461045.1. Taxonomy (NCBI): domain Eukaryota; kingdom Viridiplantae; phylum Streptophyta; class Magnoliopsida; order Poales; family Cyperaceae; genus Carex; species Carex parvula. The sequence continues at coordinate 216,392 of JAJGRW010001261.1, read as the reverse complement.
AAAAGTTGCTATTTATAAAAGATGCAATGTCCCATTTCTTCTATCATGTTAGCTTCAGGGCAGTAGTCAGAACTTTTATTAGTAATTGGTAGAAAATTTTACCGATAAGACAAATAGATTGAGTGCTGTGAATTAATCAATTCAGATTGCAAGCTATTCAAAAGTAGATAACTTAAAGAGTCTGGCTAGTATAATATCAGTGTCATATGATATCAATTCTAAAAATATTAGATAGACTTCAAACGACTAATCTAAACCGTTCAAACTAATTTACTTTATGAGTGATGTGTTTATAAGTATCAAGTCAAAGAGTTAAAAATGTTAAAATATGAATGTATTAAAATTAACTTAAAAACTCTCACATTTGACCGTTTAATTTGATACTAAATAAATTCGGAAAATTATAAATTTTGCATGTAAACGCACAACTCATGAAGTAGATCAGTTTGAACGGTTTAGATTTACCGTTTAAAGTAGATTCGATAGGTTTTGAAGTTAATGTTATGTAGACTGAAATGACATTATACCAGCCGGATTACTGATTAAATATAGCATGCATGTACTTAGTTTTCAAAATGCCGAAGAAAAAATATGCAGAAATATTTTCTTTTATTTCTTTTATTTTTTTCCTTGTATATATTAATATTGATATTTTAAAAATGGGTTAAAAGTTGATGAGAAATAAGGCGGTGCAGACTCTAAGGGCCTGTTCGGCGGACGGAGTGGAATGGGAATAGGAACGGGATTGAAAAAATTTTGAACTAAAAATTACTGTTCACGTGGGAAAAAAAAAATTCAGTCTGAGTGAATTTGTTTTTTCCCACGTGAACAGTAATCTCCGAACAGGCCCTAAGATTGTGGAATAATGTAGAGAACTTCGGATCCGACTCCGCTGCTCGCCAAATAGGCAAGCAGGACCCTGCTATAGAATAGCAGACCATTGAATTTTTTTTAGCACGGATCTCAACACAGATGAACAGTTTGATTTAGAATAGCAGGGTTCTGCTCGCCTATTTGACGAGCAGCGGAGTTAGTTCCGAGAACTTTGGGTCACGAGAGGCATCAAGCATAAAAGAGAACCGGGTCAAAGACAACTACCACCTCGTAGGCCGTTACTCGTGACTTTTGTTAGTCTCTTCTCTACTTCTTTCACCACCGGCCTTTCTTTGATCTTTTCCCCTTGACAGTTGACACGAAGTTCCTTTGTTTTGTTTTTGTGTCCTTATTTGAAAATATCATATGGAAAAAGAACGAAACACGGAAGAATAGTCATGGTCTATGACTATGCCACCTATCGCCTGTGAATGAATCTAAACAAAATTGTTGGCTGGCTTAGGATCACTTCATCTCTGCCGCCAATTAAGATAAGATATTGCAATTAATTCGACAAATTTACCAATATTTTCTAAATTATCCAATTTAAAGTTCTAATTGAAAGGTTACTTATTAGCTGCGTAGGAAAATTGTTTTCTATGATTCTATCAATATTTGTTAAATATTTAACAATAATTTAATAAAGTTGACAACTTTATAAATATTTTTTAAACGCTCGCGTTTAAAAGTTATATTATACTTTTATATTGATACATTAGAAAAAAAAATTAAGTATAGAACAAAGCAAGTAGAAATCCGAACACGTGTTCAAAAATAAACTGTATATGCATGCACTGCTAAAGAAAAACATTTCACCATCGGTTCAAATCGCAATTCATAATTGGGTTCCAAACTGATGGCTATCGCTCCGATAGGAAAGATATACATATTTTCCATCGGCTAGAACCGATGGCGTTCAGCTCCAACTCCATTGGTTGGAAATAAAGGACATTTGAGAATAATATTTTTTCGGTCGTTAAATTAGCCATTTAATATAGAAACGTTATCGTCTGTTGGATTTTATTAGTCGATTGCAAAAGTGTCTTACACTATCTTTTGTGTTTGAGTTGGCGTTGGCAGGTTCTAGTTTGCCATCTATATTTGGGCCGTTGGCAATTTATTTTATATATTTAATTATATATGTCTGTATTAGAGGCTAACCTCCATATATAGCAAGATAAACAACATAATCTCTCTATATATTATATAGCACCAAATGGAATACAAATAGCATGCATCAAATTAAGCAAGATAATATAGAGGACCAACAAACATATAGAACAATGCAACACTTAATTAACCAACATAATTAATTTGTAGCACTAAATTAACCCAAGTACTATCATTAATTAACATATCTGTTTTGTTTCAACAAAGACAACCCCCAAGACATACCAAAATTACACCCCGGCCCCCTCCACCCGTATGACTAAACTAAAACTAACAATGGAGCTTTCAAATTATGACTAAACTAAACTCAAGTACCATCATTAACTAAACTAAAACCAGAAAAACACCGATGACAGATACATTTTTAGAAAATTATGTTATCATTGATGTAACAAAATTTTATTAATTGATTAATTACTCTAATCTAATCGATATTTCTGTGCTTCCTGTTTGACTACCAAAAACAAACTTCACCGATGAGGTGTCCAGAAATTAACCACCGGCCACCGCTTTATCCTCAATTTTGACCAATTTCGCTTGATGCCAAATGCCACGTGTCAGTTTGGAAAAGCGTCGGTGGTGACCGTTATAGAAGCACCTAGAGAAAGAAGAATTACGGCCTGCCACAAACTTAAGGCTGAAGTAACTCCAGAACTTATGTTTAGATGCGGGCCGTGCGATCAGAATCTGATCGGACGGTCAGGATTCAAAATCCAATTTTTGAGTTACTGTAGGAGATATTGCACTTGAAAGGTGAACCGTACTGCACTTGGTAGGGATGGTATTGTCCATTGTCTACGCCGCTTATTAAATAATTTCGGTTCGTTTTAAGTCTATTCGGATCTGACAATAACGTGAGGTGGAGGCTTTAGTTCCTTTGTATCTTTTTCTCTGTAGTAATCCGTGTGTTCGCTTTGTGTAATCTTCCGTTAGGTTTCTTATTCTCATGTAACATGTTGATACTCTGTTTGACCCAATCAAATTGTTTCAGATTTATTGTGCTAGAATTTTTAAATTGTGAACCGGTTTTGAATCAAATAACCCGCATTTATCGATACGAGTATAACAATAAATTCTATCTATTCTATTTTAGATACCACAATCCAAATTATTTTGCTTAAACCGATCAAAATATAATACATGTACACAGGGCCAGTCCTGAAGATTTTGGGGTCCGGGACGGGAGAAAAATTTGGACCCTTTATTTATAATTTTGTATCAAAATAATATGTGGAGAACCTCTATTATATTTATCTTTAGAAAAATTAATATTATAATCTCTAATAGGACCATTCTCAACAAACAAATATCTCAGTTTTGAATCTAAACCATCTCATACTATAGGATCATATATATTTATAGATAACAAAAAATCTAAGCACTCAGACACATATTAATTTCTTCATTATTTTCACTAGTCTCATTTTCAAGCACATTTGTTATTTATTTATTTATCTCATTTTCGTTTTCAGACATATTTGTTGTTTCTTGATTTACCTCATTTTCGTTTTCAGACATATTTGTTGTTTCTTGATTTACCTCATTTTGGTTTTCAGATCTATTATTTGTTTCTTCGCGCACTTCACTTTCAACTTGGTTTTTCAAAAAACTAATTTTGTGATTTAATTTTTTTTTCCAAAGCTTTTGAATAGAAACTTTTGAGGTTTTAGTTTTTTTTCTCTTTTATGTTTCATTTTTCGCTACCTGATGTATGTTTTCTAAGAAACATTATTTTAAATTAAAAATAAAACAAAGTAATAGAAGGATAGAACCTAGGTAACGAGGCAGACGTAGCGCTAAGTCGTCGGCAGACGTAGCGCTAAGTCGTCGGCAGTCCAATCCAGAGGCCGCGTCGCTGCGTCGATGCGTCGGCCTCGCCCTAACCAAACGCCGCTTCCGTCTCCGCCTCACACTAGCCGTTGCAGAACGAGAAGAAACAGCGGTCAGCGAAATTAAATTTATTAATTTTTTTAATTTCTTTCTTTCCTCATTTGTTGATTTATAGAGAAGAAACAGCGGTCAGCGAAATTAAATTTATTAATTTTTTTAATTTCTTTCTTTCCTCATTTGTTGATTTATAGAGAAGAAACAGCGGTCAGCGAAATTAAATTTATTAATTTTTTTCTTGCTTCGTTTGTCGTTTTACAGAGAAAAAACGGAGTTTTATTTTTGACTCTATTAAATTGTTGACTTTTGTTTGTGGTTTTTAACATATATAATTTTTTTTTTTTGGGGTCCGGGGCCATCGCCCTGGCTACCCTGGGTCAAGGCCGGGGCTGCATGCACATTGATCTTTATACTTAAAACCTCAAGAAAATATCTTAAATATTGTTTATGACACTGAAATTTATATTTTTAGTATTCAGATCGTAATTTCCATTCAAATTTTGATAGCCCTGAAGCACACACAGAAGGTCACACAAATATGTGCTAGATATACTGAATTATGAAAAAAAGTCCAACCTTAGAACCCAAAAATATTGGATTCTGGTCAGTTATTTTAATAAGATTCTAGAATAAATTACGGTTGCAACCTCCCCGCGGCCCGCGCGATTTCCTATTTCCTATTTTCTATTTCCAGCGCGAAATTGCGTAATTCCAAGCTGGGAGATAAATAAATCCCGCCAACTAATCTTCCTCCCTCCGTCTGTTTACGATTTCTCTAAATTGACCGGTCCACTGCTCGACGCGCACGTCTTTTCTGGTGGCCCACTGTTCAGTCCCTCTCTCCTCGCCTGTCCTCTCGCTATTAATAGATCGCCCCTTCCTCCTCTCCTCTCTTCTTCTCTCCTCCATTCTCCCGACCCTTATTTAGTGTCAAAATTAAAAGCTTCTATACTTTTCTTCTTCTTCTCCATTCTCTCTCCCAATTAGTTGCTGTCTATTAGTTCGCTGATTCGTGGATTCTGAATCTCCTCAATCTTCGCTCCAGGTGATAGTTGACCTCACAGTGCATTTAATTCGGATCAAGGTATGATCTCTCAGAGTTGCTTTTGAATATAATTTATGCATTTCGGGAATCTTTTGATTATTTTGTGTTTTTTCTTTGATACACTGTCCCTTTTAAAGTTAATAAATATTTTGTATTTTGTCAGATATATTAAATCCTCCTCCTTGTTATCTGATTTGAAGAGCTGAATCTTGTTATATAACCTTGGTATTTTAATGATTCATATAGAATCTTAATCACCCCATGTCTTGCCGGTTTTATTTTCAATTTTAGAGAAAGTACGGTTTCTCAATTTTCCGTCGGACTTCCGTACATTAGATGACATTCTTTTCTCATTTCTACCCCTCTTATTTCCTTGAATTACATTTTTGTTTGGTTTCCGCATTTGTCGGTGTAGTTTCCTCGTCTCCTTCTCTAATTTGGAAAGTTTCAAACCACCCAGTTTGTCCCAATCAAGGTCCCTTTCACAACTATAATAATCTCCTGTGATGATATTAGCACAATATTTTTTTATTTTAACACAACAACTTCTAATTTTTAAACTTTATGGACAGTTTTACCCCTCTGTACATAGTTCTTTCAACTGCCATTTTTCTTCATCCGGAGATTATGCAATCTTATGTTTAAGGACCATTTATTAGTTACTATTATACATTCTTCCTTATTATTAGTTACTATATATTATTCGTTATTAGATTTTTATCTAATTTAATAAAAAAATCAACCCATGCATCTCTAGTTATACATCAATGATTTTAGCTTTCATAAATATTTATTTCGATCCTTTGTTGTTTGAATATATATAGTTAGTATACGAATATATATATAAAATAAATTTATAATATTATCATTTTGTTAACAAATTCAACTTAATTAGTTTATTCTTACTATGTTACTGGAGCATATACAAATTCAATATAACATCATTTGAAACAAAAAACAACAATAAAAACATATGATTATTATGCTCCACAAATTAATCTTAAGCTTTTATTGTAGTTTTTTTTAAGAGGTGTTATGTTATTTTTAATTTGTATATGCTTTAATAACATAGTAAGAATAAAAATTATAATTTACGTTCTTTCCTCTAGGTAGCTACTATATTTGTCAAATTTGAAAAAAAAAAATGAAATATTCCTAGTAAGTTAAAGCAAGGATAAATTTGTCCATATAAGTAAAAAGTTTGAAATTGTTGTGTTAATATAATAATTGATTGTGCTAGTATCATAACCCTAATCTCCTGGATATCAACAAGTCGTACCTGTGATCCTAGTGCTCTTTTTTTAATGTTTCTTTTTACAAGTTATTAGTTGGTTAGGAAAGGTACCTCCTCGAATAAATTGTGTAAAAAAATAATGAACGTCAAACCAAAGCCAAAGGTTTGTTCCTTTTAGTCGCCTCTCATTCAGTTGTTTGGTGTGTCTGTTTGTTGTTGTAATGGGGCTGTTCAGATCCTTGTGGTTTTTTTGTTGCGTGTATCTATCTATATACAGGGTTACTCTACTTTGTATAAAATGACCCGTTATACACATTGGTACATGATGGAAGTCATTGTTGCTGATTTAGTTTCCGAAGGTCTTTGTCTTTAACGTGTCTCTTGTTTGTCTAGGACTCTAGAATGTGGGCAGACATGGTCCACGAGTTAAAGCAGAAATACTTTTCTGTGGCTACAACAATGTAGCTTTTCCGTGTTGGGCCTCATCCATCCTATGTTAAATAAATGCATACTGTATTAGGCCACAGAAGATCGTATTTTCGTGACATGGACAGATTCATTGTATTGTATGGAGTATGGACATTTACTTTTCTGTTTCTTTTTTTTTTTCCCACCACACGTGAGAAAATTAACTTCACTTAATAACTTGTGCTTAAATTAGAGGTAGATTGAACTAGTTTACCATTAATGTTAACTTTCTTCGACGCCATGTTGTAATTTACCTTTGGTTTAAGCAACCTATATTTTGACTTTCACCAGAAGTACCTTTTCTATAACAAATGTTTCTTTTAATCAACTGGTACTTAATTAATATATGTTACTGACAACCTGATTCTCACGGGAATTTTGTTTAAAGTTTAAATTGTACCGGTTGATATCCTAAAATCGTCCTCTCATAAGTTGAAATTCGTATCCTGCATGTGTTTTAGGTTTCCATTTTTATTATACTTAATTGCCCCTTGATTTGTTTATTTGTGATTGTAAGGTACTGGAAATGTTATTATTCTTCTTTAGCTGTCCTAACAAGTACATAAACTGATCTCCGTATCTCTTCATGCAGTTAATAGAGACATTTCAAACCTTGAATGGTACTTGAGAGTTCTTCATTACCGGGGCAATGATCAGGTAGAAAGCGCACACTCAAAGAATTCCAATGAACATTTTTTTTTCTTCATTGAAGTAATTTTAAGCATTTCTCAAATCAGGTCTGAGCTAATCTCTGTTTGATGGGCTGCCTTCACTGCTTCACTGACAAGAAAACATTGAAAAGTGGTTTTTCATCGACAAAAGGGTTGGTTAAGCGAGAAAACAAAAAATTTGTTCCCCAATCTAACCAGAATTAATTAGCCTTATTTGCCATTTCTTTTTGGACACATCAAATGGATTTGAAGCCAAACCATATCTCTCCAGTAATAACTGAACCTATCCCGGTAAAATCGAGACTCGGCCTTCCTTCAAACCTCATGTCATACCCACCTGGTATTGAATTAAACTCAACAACTAGTATGTTGTTGAATAACATCCAAAGAAGAAAGAATGTTCCCAGCAAGCTTGATGAACTTCGTGCTGGTGGCTGGTTGGAGGCCATGATTGCTTGCTCGCCTCCTCGCAAGAAGCAAACCAAGGATTCAGATGATAGTTATGAGCAATACCTTACTTGGATGGTACGTTATTGATTTATATTTTCATATGCACGTCCTTAGTTGTAATTGAAAAAAAGAAAGATGGGAATTTTATATGAATAAATAGCAAAGAGAGTCAGAAAATGTTCTCATTCGTTGGTGCCAATCGACTTCAAATAATTGTTAGAGATTTCATTTGTGGAAGGAATGAAACTTAAGGGTGTTCAGGCAAAAACAAGCTCGTATGCAAGATTTGGTGACAAGGATAGTACAACAAGTTGGGTTGTGGCTGAGATACTGTGGAGGGTAGAGTCAAAACTATGTTGTAATAGATGTAGGTCGTTTTGTATTAGTTGTTTAACAACTTGATAGCTTCTATTAAGTACCTAAAAAAAAAATTGTTAGAGATTTAGCAGAGTTTTAGTACTGATATTTTTCTTTGTTTAACCTGTTTCCCTTAATATCTTCATAAGATATTGGAATACCTTGCAAGAACCCGGTTCAGAGCAATCATTTATTTTTTAATTTTTAAAATTATTCTGTTTTCTACTGATAGATGAAGTACCCATCTGCTTTAACTTCGTTTGAGCAAATAACAGCGGATGCAAAGGGAAAAAGGATTGCATTGTTCTTGGATTATGACGGGACTCTATCACCTATTGTCGACAACCCTGAAAATGCCATCATGACTGACGAGGTAAAACAAATATCAGCTGTGATCTAATTATTTCGAATCTAATTTAGTAAATATGGTATTGACTTGATTGATTTATACACAGATGCGTACTTCAGTGAAAAATGTTGCGAGGTACTTCCCTACTGCTATCATTAGTGGTAGATCCCGTGATAAGGTAATTAAACAACTTTTTCTTCAGGATTTTATAAAAAAAAATACCTCTTTTGTTATAGCTCTGTTTACTCATTCAAATTTAAATATTTTCCTGCTATCTGTAGGTTTTTGAATTTGTAAAGCTAACAGAACTTTATTACGCCGGGAGCCATGGAATGGACATTATGGGCCCTGTCAGAAATAACGATTCTCATGGGTCCCATCCTAACTCCATTAGGACCACTGACTCACAGGTTAGTCGAAGTCATATTCTGTAATGTCTCATAAGTCATATGTAATCTTCAAAAAAGAAATCAAAAGAACACAATTTTCTATTTGTAACCGAGCAAAAGCATACTCTTCTTACCAACTCCTAATTCACCAGTTGTTGCTTTAATAATAGCTCTTGATTTGTGCTTCAGAGGAAATTATGAATAAATTCATATGGTTTCATTGTTAATTGAAAATTTGAAACTTAAGTACTTTATTTCAGTCCTTAGGTTAGTTTGTTTTTCAATAGCCCTTTGTATTCAACAAATCAAAGGCAATGTTCTCATAAGATTTCTGCTACTGCAGGGGAAGGAGGTTAATCTTTTCCAGCCAGCAAGTGAGTTTTTATCTATGATCGATGAGGTAATTATATATCACTGTCACTTAATCTCAATATTTGCTGATGCCAAAAGTTTCAGAAAAATAAAAAAGAAGTTACAATGCAGGTTTTTAGAACCCTCATTGAGAAAACTAAAGACATTAAAGGATCATCTGTAGAGAACAACAAGTTCTGTGTCTCTGTACATTACCGCAATGTGGCCGTGGAGGTAATTCTGAACTCCAACACAAATCACTTTCTTAACTTTATAAATGGAAGTACAGAAAAGAAATTATTCTTAATTTTCTTTTTGGTATTTGCATATTAGGATTATGGCCTAGTTAATCAATGTGTAAAGGAGGTTCTCAAGAACTACCCTCGTTTGCGACTAACCAGTGGGCGAAAGGTCAGAATTCATTTTCAAATTTGAATGAAATATTAATTAAGAAATGAAGAAGTTTGTTTCCAAATAAAATGATGTACCGAAAGACAGCGAAACCTTTTGTAACTTGTAAATGAGATTGCCACCAATTTACCATAAAGCAGTTAATGAGAACAAACCCAACATGTACTTTATGCTTTTCTGCAAATTATTGTAAACAATTTGCACAAATGTATTCGGTCTTATTAAATTTGCATCTAATTTAATCTAGGTTTTTGAGGTTCGCCCAACAATAGATTGGAACAAGGGAAAGGCTGTTGAGTTTCTGCTTGAATCACTTGATCTTAGCGATTGCAATGATGTGCTTCCAATTTATGTTGGAGATGACCGTACTGATGAAGATGCATTCAAGGTAACTTTATTTTTTTATTTTTATAATTTGAATCACTGCTAGAATGCACACTTTTAACTTTTATAAATGGTATGCAGGTTCTAAGGGAGCGCAAGTGTGGTTACGGTATTCTAGTTTCGTCTGTACGGAAAGACACCGATGCCTTCTACTCATTGAAAGATCCATCAGAGGTAATTGCAGTTTTGAGAAAGAACTGCTGTTGCGAGTTCATTTTATGACCTCCTTTTGGAAGGATAACAGATTTTAATTCATTTATTTTTTTCTTACTCTTTTCTTAGGTCATGGAGTTTCTCAAGTTCCTTGTAAAATGGGTTTAGGGTGAAAAAGGATAACAGATTTTAATTCATTTATTTTTTTCTTACTCTTTTCTTAGGTCATGGAGTTTCTCAAGTCCCTTGTAAAATGGAAGGAAAATGACAATTAAGAAAAAGTGATGATCCATTAGTGTTTGATATACCAGTTGTGAATTTAAGTTATATATTACAGAAAGAAATTTCTGACTAATAACTGACCGTGGTCAAGGAGGCGCGGAGCAACAGGACGTATTAGTTTGACATGCATTTATTTATTTTTATTGTTTCTTTTTTTTAAAAGGGCAATATATTTTTGCCAGTGTAACATCCATTTGTTTTTTGTTTTTCATATTCTATGTATCTTCTCCTCAAAGTAAATGGATTCCATACCACTAGAGAAATGTTGATTTTACTGTAAAGCTCGGATGCTGAAATTTTGTTATGTGTTCGAGTATTTAGAAGAACCAGTGTATTTAACTTGGTGATCATGTATTTCCTAGTAGGTACTAGGAACTTACATTTATGCATATCAATTTGTTGAAGTATTTTGTCACCGATTTTGTATATAGTCAAGGAGTAAGGAGGTACTCCAATCAGTACTGAATTATACATTATGCATTTCACCAATAGGTGGAAGGTTGGCAATCCAATTCTGCAACTTACTTCTTTTTTCTTTTTCTTTTTCAATTTTATCCAACAAAAAATCCCCAACCATTACAAGATAATTCACTATCAAAATAGATTAGCTAGGTGTATTCTTTCTTCATCACTAATATTAAATGGTATTAATTCAATTTGATTCCAGACATAGCCTCAAAGGATAAGATAGCCCGTAAGCTCTTTTAACATTTTTTGAATTATGCACTCACACCAATTGGTACAACAAACTTATTTAGCATCATGGGCGAGAAGTAGGGGAAGGATTCCTAGGAAGAAATGGGGTGTTCTATTTCTAGCAGTTTGCCGGACACTGGAAGGAGCGAAATAATAAAATCTTTGAGAGGAGATGGTGTCAGCCAAGGGTCCTAGCGCAAAGAGCGGTACAAGAGGGGATGCAATGGCTGCGGTACTGTTGATAAGATACTGGTATAGGAAGTGTTCTGACCTTGTATTGCTGCGGACAAGAGGGGATACAGGTAAGATACTGGTTTACAAGAGGGGATACAGTGGCAGCGGTATTGCTGTGGAATGGTGCTGGGTTGTAATCACAGTGACAAATCAAAAGTTCGGGTTCGGTTCGGCGAGGTCAAAATTTTGTGATTCGGGTATAATTCGGGAATGATTCGGTACAACAAGAAAGAAAAAAAAACCCAAAAACCGTAAAAATAAAAAATGAAAAATTTGAAAAAAAATTCAAAATTTTTTTTTCCCTTTTTTATCGCGAATAATTCGTCAACTCGCTTTTTATACGCGTTTTATTCGCGAATAAAACTTATTATACGTTTTTCTGCGTTTTATTCGGAGTTCGGTTCGATTACGTCAAAAAAACGAATTATACGCATATAATACGCGAATTATGTCACTATGGTTGTAATAGGGACGAGTTCCTATTGATGTAATTTTATTTCTTACTTTTCTGTACCAACCTGATAGCCGCTATCTGGTTTAAAAAAAAAAAAAGAATTAGCTTCTGAAGAAGGATGGTATCATATGACAGTTATTAACTGCTATTTCATCTTAAAGGCAGGGACCTAAGCGTCGAATTAGCTTAGCCGCCTTACCTTTTTTAAGATATCTAAGCCTTGCAATTTTCTGACAATGATGTTGTTATTTTACGGCGCTTTCATGGATCTGTACGGGTTGGTTGGAGCTGACTGCTATTTTGACACTGACACAGTCCGGGTAAACTGGATAAACTTGTTAAGCATCATCACAAAGGGTAAAGACTGGATAAACTTGTTAAGCATCAACCCAAAGGGTAAAGACATTAACACTGCTGTTTTGACTTGCAGACAATAAAATCAAAATGAAAATACATATGACTCCTGCGCTAAATGAAGCCAAAACAGTGTTGTCAATATCTTTAGCAATCCAGAATATGGTCACTGTTTAGCTCGACAGATTTTACCTCAACAGGGGAAATTCTGGTTTATAGTATGTAGGGCTGCACAAAAAATTCGTAGTTCGTAATTCGATTCGAGTTTGATTCGAAAAAGTTCGTAAAAAGTTCGATTCGAAATTGAGTTTGTTCGAAATTAATTCAAACCAAACTTAGTTCGAAATTAATTCAAACCAAACTCAAACTGGACCTAGTTCGTTCAAAATAGGTTCCAAACCAAACTTAGTTCGAAATTAATTCAAACGTGAACCGTTAATTTTCGCTGATAATGAACTTTAATGTTTTATTTAGGATAATATTGGGTTTGTAATAATTCTAAGACTTTGGTGAGGTGATAAAAGAAAGAAGAACTGATCTTCTTTTTTGATTACCTTCCTCGCGTATGTATAAGACCGAATCCATTCGATTTATAAAAAAGATTTCTAATCCTGAACTTTTCGAGGAATCCTTCATCAGTGGTTGTGAATGACTGACCCTTTCAATCCTTTCGACCTTGGTTCCGTAGGAGCAAGTAAGAAAGATTGATAAATAGAACCATCTGATTTGATTCGTTCTCAATAGCCATGAGATGATCATCTTAGGGTGATCCTTTTGTCAATGGATGCTCCTGTTACACTCGTAGTCTCTGAAGGATGAGAACCAACTATGTAGCATCTATGTCGATAATTCAAGCATTGTATACGTCATTAGTCCGATCCTTTGTAGGAACTACCCCTAATAACGAACTTGCAAAAAGGATTTGTTTATCATAAAGAGATTTGTTGTTCCTAACCCTGCTTCACCTTAATTGGTATTTGAACAAAAAGACCACAATCCACTTTTGGTAAAAGTGATGTCTTGATCCGAGTGGGGATATCATTTCTCTTTTGCATGTCTATGGAGTTTTAAAAAATCCAAACATCTCATAGAGGTAGGAATTTGTCGAACGAACCGCACTCTTTCGTATACATCAGGAGTCCATTGATGAAAAGGGGCTGGGGAAAGCTTGAAGCCAATTCCTACAGTGATGAATATAAGCGCATGAGATTCCTAGGGAGTTATATATTTGTGTATTGATAAGACCATCCATTGTTCTGTACTTCTATTGATATTTAAATTGTACTTTGAATACTTTGAATATTTGAAAACTTTAGTGATGTTGCTCTTGGCTATTGGAAAACTTTAGATTCTGTGATTGTACTGAACTTTAATTGATTATACTAAACTTTGGTGTTTGATATAAATTTTGGTATTTGTAATGAACTTTGATATAAATTTTAGTGTACTGTGTAATTATAATTCAGAATGCTTGAGTTTTTATTGAAGTGCTGTAATTTTAAACTATGACCTAGCCATAAGCATAACTCGTAAGTTGTAACAAAATTCGTAAAAGTTCAAAATTGAGTTCGTAAAGTTCGATTCGAAATTGAATTCGTTTGAAATTAATTCAAACCAAACTTAGTTCGAATTAATTCAAACCAAACTCATACTAGAGGTAAGTTCAATTCGGTTCGGTTCGTTTGCAGCCCTAGTAGTATGGCAGCTAATTCAATGACAAACAACATACTAAAAAGAATTGGCAGAAAAGCCTTTATGAAAATCAGAAAACAATGAGAAACAATCTCAGGAGTGCCCTCTAACAGGGTCAAAACATTAGTCTGTTCGGACTTTTGAGAACCCCAGCAAAATGATTACATGTACAAAGAAAATGTATGATAAAAATTCTATATTAATACATTGCAATGATAGTCTACTTTTGTGAAATCAAATTCACTTCTTGAATGAATGCCCAAGTATACTGAAAAAATAGTTGATACAACAACAAGAACTCGCATCCTATTGTTCACGGATTAACCAAAAAATTTGATAACTCAATCTGGGAAAAAAAAAACAAAAAGTTCAAAAGTGCACTATAACAATACATGGATATGGATCAGAGTAACAAGTGAAAGAACTAATTAACGGTCGCCTCCTTTCTGTTTGAGAGTGATTTTGTCTCCTAAGCTAAGAGCAATGCCTTGGGTCTTGCTTCTGATCCGGATATAACCACTCAGTTTTCCATCAGCTTGTTTCTCAATACTGATATTTACCAATGCATCCTCACCAAAAACACTTTTCGCATACAGGTTTGCAGCGAGGAAGCCACACTCCCCTTCAAGTGCTGACCTGAAAATGAAAATGAACAATACTGGCTGTTAGCTATCTCCAGGCTGACCCAAAGATAGCAATATAGAGTTGTATGTCACCATTTCAGTCAAGGGTTATTATGGAATTTTATGTCCACTTCTTTCAGCATTATACTGTTTTTTTTTTTTCATTATTATGGTTTACTCAAGGTTCTTTTTCAGCATTGTGAGAAATAACCCGAGGTTAAATATTGGCTCAAACTGCTGTGCTGCAGTCACGATGGCATGCAATAATGGACCTAATGCAGAATTTATTGAAAGCTTACGGTGGGGTGAGGCATTTCATATTTGTAGATTTTATAATGTGATCCAAGAACTCTTTCTCGCCCTGAATTACTGTGCTCACCGCCACCTGAATACAAAAATATATATTAAGAAAAGATAGAGAGGGAAAAATATTTTATCAAAATTTGAAGGAAAGCTCGCAACTCCTGAAAACACATTTTGCATACATTCTTTTATCTTATGTAAGAAATATTGAGCAAAGATTGAGATACCTTATTTTCCCACTCAAACTCAGCCCACATGTTCCTAAAAGTGACATCAGCACAGGCAGCAGGTGAAATATAATCCATAATATCAATATGTATATCATTCAGCACCACCACATTCCTCTCCATAACATTAGAGGTCTCATACACGATATTGCCAAAAATAACCCCAGTCTCAGTCGAGGAAACCTTAATATTTGCCTTGATCTGCCGACTTGACTCAGGGGCAAGAGTGTAATTCTGTGGGCGATCGACCAGCTTGAGGTCCCCCATGGTGGCAAGCTCAAGGCATAGGTTTTGGAGTGTCTCCTTGGTACGGTTTATGATAGTGACATCGAGCACAATGTCATAGTGATGCACCGTCACATATGCCTCAGCATATATCGGGTCACTAAATCCAGTAAGCTGCAGGATCCGGTTCAACCGGGCTGCATCGTCAGTGTCTTTGGTGAACTCACCAGTTGCACGCTTCAAATCATCCTGGACCTCATCTTCAAGCTCTAGCTGGCTCATGCCCTGAAAAATTAAAAGATGCAGATGAGAGGGAAATGTTGAGGGGGGGCGGGGGGAGTCGATAAACTTCTCAGAATAAAGGGTTACATCAGAAACTATTGCCCTATTACCAATCCTACAAGTAAGATTCTTAGTTCTTAGTAGATACATGGGAACACAATGACATTCAGTATCCAACAAAATCACACCGTAGAGGAAGATGCCTGTACATATAACCTTCTAAGACACCCTAAATTTGATAATAAGCACCTCTTAAAGTGAGAAATAAGTGTAACCGGATAGAGGGTAAATGGGATATATCTATCTCACTTTAGTTACTAACATTGAAACACCATTGTTAACTACTATTCCATGTTCTTTTTAAGTAAAATGTGAACAAAAAGCTCACTACTAACCTTGCGGCTTTTCAAGTGGTAGAAAATCAATAAGGTCATCAGGCTGGGCATGGGAAATCTGGGCTTTGGCTCGAAGCTCCTCAGTCTCTCTAAATTGCTTCTCTGCAAGCATCTTTGTGAAGCTTTGACGGCATGATTCCAACCACACTTTTCTGACTTCATCCCCAGTGTTGCAAAGCAACCTCATACATAACACGATCCTGTCATACGAGTCATCATCAATTGGGTGTGGTGCAAAGCCTGATTGGCCAAATTGTAGCATGGAAGCCATGATAAGCAATGCAGAAGCACAAGCTTTGTTTGTCTCGGCCTTGGCTGGTTGCACCTCTTCAAGCCTTAAGACCAGCTTGGTCAAGGTTGATGCCACCACGGCTGCCAAAAAGAAATCACCAGAGAGGATCAAAGATCTCAGGTTTGGGATATTGGAGAGCGAACCAGGCACAACTGATGGAGCAACAACTGCAGCCTCTGAGGCGGCACTTTGGGTCGCATAGGTCCCATCAGCCAAGACCACTGGTCTCCGTGAAGAGGTAGTCACACTTGAATTAACAGCATGAGGTTGTTTTGTGGAGTCAGTAGTGGAGTCGGCATCCTCGGTGGCTGAGTAGAACGGGAGTTCACCTAGGCATTGTTTGATGGTGGAGATTGCAGCTTCAACCTCAGAAAGGGAGAGAGAGTATTCTCCTAAGATCCACAGTGCGCATGAACAGACCCGGGCAGCCCGTATCTGATAAAAGGTGTCAGTTAGTCGCTGAATCATGGAGACCCTCAGCTTCGGGTTGGTCTCTATTATCTCACGTACGAATATAACAACATCAATAGCAGAAGCCACATTCGAGTCACCGAGAAAATCCATGAGTACATGGACGACTGACCCAGCAACTTCTGGAAATTTGACTGTACATGCATGGATGGCTTGGACCAGCATCTGCCGGTACTCGCCACCTGCATCCTTGTCAGATTCACCAGCTGCCTGAGTCTTAACCACCTCTTTCTTGAGGAACAACACAACCTCATCCACATTTTTGGGAGAAATTAAATCAAGCACTATATCTAGCACCTTGCGGCGCACATCAGGGTTGGGGCTGGAGAGAGCTCGAAGCACGTCCATCACGACCTCAGACATGACCTCGCGGTGGGTCTTACGAAGCTCATTCAACCGATCAAGGATAATAAGACGCACATTGTTGTCACTTTGAGAGGACAGCAATTGACAGTAGGTGTTTGCCGCAGCCCGTACAGCAGTGGGGGCCGAGGAAAGAGAAACAAGTGCTCCAGCACATTCATAAACAACACCTGTACTGGAAGATGAGAGGAGAGAAATGATTATTTTAATATGTTTACCCTTATCGGGGCGGTTTGCACGGCAGACCTTTTGGATCAGATCCACCACAGCCATCTGGAGCAGGTCAGGCCATTCGGCCACCCGATCCACATTGGACAAAAGATATGCAACCGCACGATCTTGGGAGCAATTGCACAGCATGACAAATGCATTGCGTTTAGCCGATGCATCTTGCTCAGAGCTCAACGCTTTCTCAACCAATTCAGGTGCGTCAGGTAACAGCTGCTCCCCGTTAGGCAAGCGGTAGATTGATGAGATGGCGAGGAGTGCATTACGGCGAATAAAAGGGTGGCGATGCTCGAGATTGGTAAGCACTGACGGGATCAGCGGTTCCAAGATTTCAGGCTCCGACAGCCTGCAGAGGAATCGAAGAGTAACACCACGAATGTACTCGTTAGAATGTTGTAGATTGTTGAGTAAATTCTGACAGATCAGGATCATCTCAGGAAGAACCCGGCCCCGTGCATCTGTCTTGTCAATGATTTCGAGGTAAAGGAGGAGGAGCTTCTGGACCGTGTGATCCTCCGAGGGAAGCACGTAACGGACGATGGTGATGAAGAGCTGTGGGAGGGTTTCTCCGTTTAGGAGAAGCATGATGGCGCGCTTCATGGCGTCAACTTTGGCGACGACGTCGCTGCCTTCAAGGGCTTCCTTGATTTCGTTCGCCATGGCAGGGGTGCCCTTGTCGAAGTGCACCAAAAGCGTGCAGGGTTTCTCCATGGCTGGATCTGGATCTGGATCTGGATCTGGGGTGGATCCAGTTAGAGAAAAATGGGGAGAGAAGGAAGGGAGAGAGAGAGATCTGGGAGAAGAGAGGGAGGGACTAGGGAGGGGGGATTCAGATCCGAGGAGCGTTGAGGATTGGATTATTTTGGGCAAAGAAGTCGACGGTCGAGGCACGTGCTGCGTGCGTGCGAGCGAAATGAAGTTGAAAGTCCATAATGAAAAAATGTGCACTGGGCCTCATCGTTAGAGAAGAGATGAACCGTTAGTTTCTTGGGCTAGGCATTGCTTACCAGGGCCTTTCTCAGAATGAGATCCACAAGACCACAACCCGCATTTGAACAGTCTGATTCTGTTGAACTAAAAATTTTGCATTTAGATCTGGACCGTTCGATCTGCTCTGGCACAAATATTAAAGTTTCCCTTGCATTCCATCTCGTGCAGGATTTTTTCCCGGATTCTGATCGGGTAGTCCGGACCTCAACTCAAATTTTGAGTTACATTAGGATTCCGGATCCGAGTTAATCCAATTTTTTAGTTTTGATCCGGACTGTCCGATCAGAAATTCGGGCCAATCCGGTCCGTGGTGGAACGCCCGGGCCCTTCAATATTCGTGTTAAAGCAGATTGGACGGTCCGGATCAAAAATAAAAAATTTGGTTACTTTAGGGTATCTGAATTCAGTTTGTTCTCCGTTCAGGCAATACAAACCCTACAAAACAAAGCAGCCACTGGTCTTTGCGTTTCTCCCTCCCTCTCCTCTCCTCTCCTCTCCTCTCTGCTCTTCTCTCCTTGTACTTGTACGGACAAGTCAAGATGCGCGGCTTAAAAGCCGTGGCTTCTTTAACGCGACGCTCTGTTTCTTCACTTGGATTTCTCAGTAGCCAGAGATCTCTATCGACAAGCCTCTCTCGCTCCTCCGCAGATGATCAACTCCAGAACGAAGTAACTAACTTAGCTTCTCCTTTGTCTTTCTCGTTACCTTTTCTT
Organism: Carex parvula; assembly: GCA_025461045.1. NCBI lineage: Eukaryota > Viridiplantae > Streptophyta > Magnoliopsida > Poales > Cyperaceae > Carex > Carex parvula. Next base: position 197,376 of record JAJGRW010001261.1, on the reverse strand, counting down.
TCCTCTACATTGATTTTGTATTTACGATTGATATAGCCGGTTTCACCTTTCAGATCCTTGTTGAAGGGAAGGCAGGTGCACGAGCTGCAGTCCTTAATCGGCCATCTGTTCTGAATACTCTTAATACAAACATGGTACTGTTGCGGTTTTGTTTAAGCCCGTTTACTGTGATTTTTTTTAGTGAAAGAAGAACTCAGTCTGATGATTTCCATTTCATGCTGTGTAGTCGAGGTGTTTGATGAAATGTTTGTGTGATTATTATGCAGGGAGTTAGGCTGAAAAAGCTGTATGAATCTTGGGAGGATAATCCTGATATTGGGTTTGTTGTAATGAAGGTAGTAGATTTTGTTTCACTGTTCCCTGTTTGTTTTCATCAGATGTTATGATGAGAATGTTTTGGAATATATATTATCAGAATGTTTGATTGATGCTTTTATTGTATAAAGGGCAGTGGCAGAGTATTCTGTGCTGGGGGTGATGTTGTCACACTATATAAGCAGATTAATGAAGGTAGGAATTTTTTTAATAATTTGGGTTAGTTTCAGTGATAAATGATATGGAATTTCTTATCTGCCAATGAACTCAATAATGTTTGATCTTTATAAATTAAGGTGGTATTTTTTGATATATTGGAAGTCCTAACAGTCATTACCCTCATGTGACAATCTAGGCATATGCTGTAAAATGTTGACAATATTTGCTCCCTGACTATAATGATATTTTCTTTGACCTTAAGCAAAATATGAGCTAAAATGAAACAATATGTCCAAACAATTTGAAGTGTCAGCTTTCAATTTAATGAACTTTGGGTCTGTAAGATTTCATTGAATTAATATGGAAAAACTTAGGAGCCATATGTGCACATGCTATTTAGCTAATAACAGGCGGATACAGTTGCAAACCCAAAAAATGGTTGGGTGCCAAGTGTGATATTGCCAACACCTTAAAAATTGTGGGTGCACTTTTAAAAGCTCATTCATAATTACACATTAAAAATCTAAAGAACCCTGAGTCTACTGATACATAAAAATCCTCCCTACCCTTCTGGTCCCACCTTCATTAAAAGACTATTTACCTCCACCTGCTTATGCTAATAGTTAGTTTAAAATTCCTAATTTGTTGTGAATGGGCATTGGATCTTTTCATTTGTCTGTGTTTAAAAGATGCAATTTCCGATTCAAATGCTTCTTTTAAAAAGGATGCCAATATATTCTTCTATGAATTCTTAAAATCATTTGTTATGTCAATGATTGTTTTAGTGATAACAGTTAATCAAGTGCAGGAAAGATTGAAGAGTGCAAGGATTTCTTCAAGAACCTGTACATGTTCATTTATGTGCTTGGCACGTACTTGAAACCCCATGTATGTGCGCTTCTGTGCTTGTATAATGAATATATAAAATGTTAGTGCATCCATTGTCCCATCAACAACATTTTCTTCAACATAGGTGGCTATTCTGGATGGCATAACAATGGGTGGTGGAGGTGGTGTTTCTATTCCTGGTACATTTCGTATTGCAACAAATAAAACTGTAAGAGCTACTAAATCCTTCTCCATATAAATTTACTATGACAACATGTGATGTTGCCTATTGGTGTGGCTGTTATTGCTTGCCTGTTAGCCACACTCATCCCTCCCCAAAAGGACAAGTAAATCCACATAATCCCAGAGTTTATTTGTCAGAGATAAGCCCGTATAGAGTAAGGAGTTAATGTAGATTCTTGTAGTTCGCATACCGCTTTATCAGAGAATTGCATTCTTTCTTTTATTTTATACTACTCTTTAGTTAGCTAACAGCTTACATTATCCCTGAGATTTTTCTCCAAGATTTTAAGATAGTTTTTGGGTTATTTTTGAAGATATTTGCTACTCCGGAAGTTCATATTGGCTTCCACCCTGATGCTGGAGCTTCCTTCTATCTATCACATTTACCAGGTCATGTAGGTATGCAATGTAGCTTACAGGTCAATATTCCTTATGAAACTCTGCTTCAGATTACCAGTAGTGATATGGATTCTCATTTCAACTTAACATTTCAGGAGAGTACTTGGCTTTGACGGGTGAGCGAATTAATGGTGTGGATATGATTGCTGTTGGTCTGGCCACACACCACGCAATGAGTGAGGTTAGCCCCCGCCCCCCCCCCCCCCCCCCCTCCCTGTGCCCCACCCACACACATTCCCCAAAAAATTAAAATAAAAAAATAAAAGAATAAGAAGATAGAACAGAGAAAAAAACGGGAACTCAATACTACTGGCTTGCTGGTTTTCAAAATGTTTATTGTACTTCAAGTACTAAACACTCAGAATGCATTATATTTCTCAAGGGAATTAGTGTCATGCAATGCTGATAATGTACAGTACTATGGGTAAGTGTGTTTTGAGAAGATGTAATATTGTTGAGTGCATGCTATGTAATACATGATATTTGTTAAATTTATCTATTGTTGCTTTATTTTTTAATTTTTTTTGTTTGACAGCAACTTGATTTAATCGATGAAAGGCTCACTAAGTTGGTGACTGATGATCCTTCAGTTATAGACACCTCTCTAGCACAATACGGCGACATTGTTTACCCTGAGACAAAAAGCATTTTCCATAGGTTTGTCTTCCGTGTGTTTGTGTGTTGGTTATGTACAAGTAATTGAATCTCAGATTTTGTTTCGCTTTTTAGTCTGTACTAGTATGTACATAACATACAAATGATTGGATGATCACAAATTCTGTTTTTGTTATGTGAATCATATGTTTTGCTGCTTAATTGCCTATAACACGTAAGAAATAAAATCAAAACTAGCTCATAGCTGGATCATTATTTGCAGAATTAATCTAGGTTACTGTGGTTTTACAGGGAGTATTAAGGAAGCATTTTTATTAAAACCTGTTGTAAAACCATTGGAATTTAATTATCAAAAATAGTGAATTGATCAATATGTATCACATGGGTAGGGAATCGTTGGAATGACCATGGGAATTACCGTGAAAAGGTGACATTGCTTTGAAATAGCTCTCTATGTTACATCCTTTCGGTCCTAGAATTTAATTTGTTTCCTTTTCTATATTTTCAGATTAGAGAACATAGATCGATGCTTCTGCCGTGATACTGTTGAGGAGATTATTGATGCTTTGGTTAGCTTTTTTTTCTGTAAATTTGTTTCTGATGATTTAATTAGGTCCAAGGTGGGCCCAGTGCCCCAGTCAAGTTGTGGATTGATGCCTTAATTTCCATCAGCTATGCTACCAACTAGCATCTTTTCTGAATTTTGCCCAATTGATCTTACCGCAACTGAACATATGGTGGAATAACCATCAACAATGCTATTAATCATAATATTAACTGCATATAGTCTGTTCCTGTACTGGGCCTCGCTGAATTGATACTGAATCACTTTTGTCACTTAATTGATACCGAATCACTTTTGATATGTTATGATAGGAAGGTGAAGTGTCAAGAACAAATCAGGATTGGTGCACATCTGCACTTAAGAAGATGAAAGCAGCCTCTCCACTGAGCCTGAAGGTTGCCTTGAAATCGGTATGCATCTTTATTTGTTATCTTATTAGAACTTATAAGAATATCCAAAATTTGCAAGTAAAATTAAAATTAAGCATAATTAAGCTTGAATCAACCCTTAAATGCAGAACCAAACCTGACCTAAGCCCTATTTTTGTTTATGTAATTGTACAATTGTGCCTACTAATACTAAATTTATTGCATTGGGCAGTATAAACAATACCTGCACCTGGATTTAAGTGCCATCGAAGCTTGAATGACTCATTTATTGAAACAACTTCAGTTTATCCCTATTTTGACAAAGACATGCAGCTTGTGCTTTAATACTTAATATAACCCAGTGGCAATAGTTGCAGCAGCAGTATGAAATAAAATCCCAAAATTGGTACATTTGAGGAAGTGTGACTTCATTTTTAGTCACTTGTTTAAAGAGGCCTCAACTTAACCTCAATTTAGTTAAATATAGAGCATGCCAACAATAATATGGGGGAAGATTGTAAACAGTTTGGGTTCCTCCTTTACCAGCATTTTTTTTTTTTAAATCTTAATGTACAGATACGTGAAGGTAGATTTCAGACTCTAGATGAATGTCTTGTTCGAGAGTATCGCATGTCCCTGCATGGCATCTCGAAACCTCTTTCTCATGAATTTGTTGAGGTAACAATTTTTACTTTTGTTACTCAATGTGGTGATGGTGCTTTGGGAGATATCCATGTCATGATGTTTAGGCATCAATTGGCTTTGTTTGGAGTTCAAATAAGAACCACAACCATCAAACAATTAAACTGAAATATTAGCCTGTAGCTTGTTTTATTTGTTTTTTCCAAGCCCTCTAGTCTATGATTTCCTTTTTATATATAATTGGAATGAAAGGTTAATTCTGGAGCTGTTCGGCACACCCTCCTTAGGCCTTCTTAGTCCTTTGAGGAATCTTAAGCATGCAAACACATGTTCCTTTACAAAACATAAAATCACTTTCTTAAGCTTCCTTTTTGCCCACTTTTTTAAGCTTGCCCAAATTTTTAAGCATACCTTTTCATGGCTTAAGCATTTGGCTAAGCACTCACTTTTTAAAAGTGTGTTGCCGAACACCACTTCCTTACCCGAGATTAAAGTTAAGCCTATCCAACTTGCCGAATGGACTCAGAATGCTTAATGCCTTGTTGAAAGGGTAGAGAAGTGACTGGGCAGTTTTATCTTCTGTTTTTTATTGTCTTATATTTTTGTCTCTCCAGGGTGTGAGAGCAAAATTAGTTGAGAAGGACTGTGCACCAAAGGTATTTTATTTCATTTAGCATATTTTTTTTTTCATTTAGCAAAATATGTTTTTGGCCTCAGTAATTTATTATCCCGGCAAAAGCTAGAGACATCTCATAAGCCCTTTACTGACAGCTCCATTTTTTTAAGAATTTCTTCAACTGTCTTTAGTTCTCATGTAATGATAAGCTGGAAATTGGGGAACATAAAGGGTTATTTTGTATGGGTATGCATAAAGATTCACATGTCGTCTTAAACTGTTGATGTTGTTCTAGGTCATAAGCAACATGCATGTCAAAAATCTGATTATTTGGAGTTTCTTTCCTACAATAACCTCTTGATCTCCAATACAAAGGGAACACTAAATTCTTATGACTTCAACATCCATGCATCATATTTTGACGAAGAACAGGCTCAACAGTTTGTATCTCATTTAGAATTTAGATTTTGATTTGTCAATTTGAGATCATAACTGAGTTCATTGATGCCATGGGAACCTGGAGTTCATGCTTGCTGAACTCAGAAAGACCAGCGAAGAATATAGCAGAGGTTTATAGAGAGCAGTGCTTATTCTGTTACAATGCAATAACATCTTTAATCATAATTAAATGCAGTGGGACCCACCTACTCTAAAAGATGTTCCTGATGACATGGTCGATAATTATTTCTCACCTCTCAACGAATTTGAAGAATTGAAGCTGCCTACACATCTACGAGAGGCTTTTATCTAATATTTTTTTTTTCCTTTTGCAAAGCCTCTCATTTTTATCCATTTTGCCTCTGGACATAAGGTAGATTTTTGCGCATAAAATTTTATCATTGTTTCTGCTAATCGCTCGTGTTGTTTTGTCAAACCTCACGATTAAATTGGCCTTTTTGGTTCATGCTCGCAGTGGCACCAAATGTTTTGTAGTGTGATGACCAAAACTGCCGACTAACTAAATGTTCCAATTTAAAAAAAAAAAAGATGAAAAGAACGGAAAATGGAGTTGGAATAAAGAAAGTTGAATTATTTTGATGAACTATATTTGTGTGGGACTAAGAGAACAGACAAGAAAAACATTGTCGATCTGTTATATTTCAACAAATCTTAAAACTTAGGCATTAGCTTGGTTAAATATCGTGGTAAATAACCTGGTTCATGTCTGTTTCCAAAGTGCCCGGCCTAAAAGAATCTATTTGTGTTTGTGGTATAAACAATGGTATAGCTGTGTATTTAGAGGTGTCTGGCCTAAAAAGTGTCCGGCATAGGTTATATTTGGTTCGATTTTGTTAACTATACCTTTAATTAATCTAACTACTTTTTTTTTATTTGCACCCATTGCATCTCAGATGTATTGATTTTTATTTTTAAAGGTGTTTATACATGATAGTAAAAGTATATATGTTATGAAGAGGGATTCAATTACATTATTTTATAGTGACACATCTTGATACTATATGTTTATAAGTTATTTTTGCGATTTTAAAATTTAAATAGTCGATCCGAACAGTTTAACATGATCTTCATATTAAAATGTGCTTAGAGACTAAATTTTATATTTTTTAAAAATTATTTACTTTTTTTTTAGAATTTTTTAAAATTGCGTTTTTTTAATTGTCCAGAATTGTATGAAAACAACAATTTTGTACACATCTTAATAAATACTAAAAAAATTTACAAAAATGTAAAATTTGATCTCCAAGTATATTTTAATATAGAGATCATGTTGAACGATTCAGATTGACTGTTTAGATTTTGAGATTGCAAACTTGACTTATAAGCATATGGTGTCAAGATGTGTCACTATAAAATGGCGTAATTGGATCTCTCATCGTATGTATGTTATATCATTAGAAATGATATTTTGAAAGATATATTTTCACTTTTGTTTAAAGTACTTGCACTTTCTTGTGATTATTCTAAAATAAAAAGGTGGTGAACACAATTCATATGTTAATCATAAATACTTTCAGCTGAAGGTAAGAGGTACAAAATGTGAAATGCAAGAATAATTTCTCTGAGTTGATTTCTAACCCTCTTTATGGTGAAATTTCTAGAAGTGATACTGAGAGCAATAGATTTTTCATCAAGATCCATACAATACTAAATATTAAGACACTACCATAAATTCATGGTTCTTTGTGAGTTTTCAACTTTTCTAGCAGAGGAGAGGATGAGGACACTGTAGCAATAATCTTTTTTAAATAGAAATACACAAATCCTCTTAAACGAAATAAACACCTAATATGCTAGATTTTCAAAAAGCACTTCCATCGTAGCACCTGCACTTCTGAAAAGCACATCCACCGTAGCATTGCTACAGTGGAGGGTGGAGTTTGAATGATCACATTAGGTTAAATATGCACACATATTAAACGCGTTCCACCCTCCACCGTAGCACTGTTTCGGTGGAGATACTTTTCGGAAATCTAACATATTAGTGTTTGTTTCGTTTAAATGAGTATGTATATTTATATTTTAATAAAAGAAATTACGTAATAAGTTCCATTAAAATAAAAAATGCAAATATGAAAATATAGTAAGTAGGTTAGGTCTATGAGTTTCGCGGCGAGACCATTTTTCTAATAGTTTACCACCTGCTACAAAACTTACTATAAATATTTTTTTTTATTGAGATATGGTTCAGCAAAAACAAGAATGGCTCTTTTGTTGTTTGTCTTATTAGAATAGTTAAATGTAATATAATATTAGTTTAAATATTAAATATAATATAATATTAGTTTAAATATTAGATTAGTTTAATCATTATTTTATTCATTTTCTCCATCGCTATTTCAAATATACAATTCAAATGATATTTTTACTAACCCGAATAGTCCAAAGTTAGCGCTATTCTCAAACCACTCGGGTTAGTACTATTCTCAACTACTAACCCAAAAATCACTATTCTTACACTAATCCTTGCACAATCCAAACGTATCCTAAGATAAACAAGTTGGATTTCTATTCTAGCTATTCAAACTCAACCAAACACGGAATAGGTTATTCCGAATAATCTAACTTCAAAAATAATATATTCTCAGTCCAACCAAACGTATCCCAATTAGTTAGCTCAAAAGCTAACTAAAGCTTCATGATGAAGAAAGTATAGCAAGAGAGAAATTAGAGCAAAATATAAGATAAAAAGAGTGTGCAGACTGCAGAGCCAGGCAAGCCAAGTAATGTAAAATAAATAAAGTTTAGTAAAAAGCAGTGTTGTAAAAAACATTTATTTAGACTGATTAATTGTCCGATTAGTCGTTAGCGGTAACCAAACTGTCACAGATTTTTTCACTAATCGGTTGATTATTTCCGATTATAGCCAATTATTTTCGATTATTTCCGATTAATCGCTTGACGGTACTTTGTCCATCCGACGAAAGATTTACAACACGGATAAAAAGCTCTGTGCCATAAAAAGCGAGAGTAGGCCTCGCTGGCTTATAAAATACAATACCTCAGCGTGTTAGGCCGGATACAAACTCAAGGGACCTTGTGAGTTTTACTATTTATGAGACCATTTTTCCAAATACTGTTCAGACATCAAATTTTCCATGGAAAACTTAATTGTAAGTCAAGATGTTGGAAAAAGAAAAAAAGTAATTAGGTTGGACAAAAATTTCCCACGGTTCGACTTTATTAATTTCATTCACAAAGTGTCATTAACTAAATAGACCAAAGAAAAATTAGGCATATGATTTATAATTATAAACAATATAAACATACTCCAGTGACAAGACATAATAAATACAATAGTTTAATTAAAGATTAATATTTCGCCTTCATAAGTTTATCGTTTTGACAATTAATGTTTTTCAGAATTTAACTTTATATTTAATTGAACAGTAATATTTCACCTAACGAATGAGGATGATCAATTGGTTTGAAAATGGGGAAACAGAGGTACATACTCGGCAGGATCTTTGTATATGACCATGGTGGGCATAGGCAAGATCAAATGGCCTTTCATGATAGTTTGGAAAAGCCGGGTGCCCCAACGGCCAAAGTCTTTATAACTATGATGCTTCAAGACAAAATTCTTACGACGTAATGAATAGAAGAGGTATGCACTGCCCTGTTGAGTCTACATTGCATCTTCTCTTCCTCTGCCCATACGCGACACATGTGTGGTTTCTAGTCTCTGAATCGATGAGTCGCACTTTGATGAGGCCAGATCTAACAATTCACCTCACTTGGATGAAATCATAGCAAATGAGGGGGGGAAGTATCACTTCAAAAGTGGGTAACATACTTCATTTGTACGGTATGGACCATCTGAAAACACCGAAATGAAAGGGTATTTGGAGGACGGGACAAGGAGCCGAAAGTCTTAGCGGAGATGATCATAAATGGGAGTGTGCTGTGGTTGCATAACTGTTGAAATGGAGCGGATCCACATTGCTGCTTGAAACCATTATTTTACTTCTTTCTTTCGATTGTTTTAGTTTTACTACTTGATGTTTTGCAGGAGGTGCAAACCTTGCTATGATGGCCTTTCTTATTTGTGAGTTGAGCCGAATTTAAATTGTAGGTTTCTAAATTAAATTCTTTGTTTGGGCTCTAATTATTTAACGATTGCAGTTTAAAATTATAAACTTTTAATTTAATTCTTTATTCAAACTTGGGCACTTAACTAATTATAAAATGTAGTTATTGTTTGATATTATTTATTCTATCGATAAATAATTTATTTGCATACCTATAAAATATTCCATGACGTTACATTTCTTTGTTCATTATATTCTATATTATTTGTATCTCGTGCTTTATTTATATATAAAGTATGAATATTATTCGTTCTTAGGTTTATCAATAAAATTTTGACGCGACAGAATATTGCAAAATCTCAGTCTATATCCTCTATGGTATCGCATTCAGTCCAGTAAGCTGAGTTATTTAACTCTCAGCCGAGTGATAGGAATTCGATTCCTATTTAAACGTAGGAGTTTGTTTTTGAGATTTGTATTGCAATTAAAGAACGGTTGAATTTTGTAATTAAACGTGTGGTACAGAGATGACCCGAATTCGAAATCCCATCCGCATGATTCTGTTACAACTGAACATGGGCAAAGGAGTTAGCATGGGTCCACTCCTCTATTCGCATCAGCTTTTCATCAAAAACATTATTGCCCCCTCTGTGAAAAAGTTATCCGAGTCGCTAATGCCAAGAGAATCTGCATTCCTGAACTATTAGAATTCTAATTTAACGCTAAACTAGTTTTAGAGATGTAGATGAATTTTTTATTTAGCAACTTTGTTCAATAAATTTTTATTAAAAAATCGTTTATAAACTCTGACGTAGCAAAATGATTGGCCTGTATTCGCTAAAATTAGTTCAATTTACTGCTGATGTGGCTTATCAATTTTAGTTTACTGATAATGTGATTCATTAGAAACTCTAATTTAGTTTCAGGAATGTGAACATTTAGAAACTCCAGAGTCTATAATTTCTTAAAAGCAGTTAACAGTTATTTAGAAACTCTAAGAGTTTCAGAGATGTAGATGCTCTAATCAGCGCACTAATCTCAACTTAATCGGACAGAGCAGAGTAAGATGATGACGTAGACGCTCTCCGCTCCCACAAGGCGAACCACCCTTTTGACGGAGAAGGATTGTTCTATAAATAATCATATATTTGTAGCTATTTAACTTTGACTGATCTATTTTGGAACTAATATGTATATTTAGCATCTTTAAATAACAATGTGTGCATATTCTATTAGATTATTTTCATCTAAAGGATGTTGCTTCAAATAGTATGTTGCTTTTCATAGATTTTAGATTTTATTCTTCAATATTAATAATAAACTTATAAGAAATATTACTAATTAAGCTGAAATCGCTACTAAGTTGTACACATTCTTTTAAATTAGCTAAAGTTTTTATTAAATAAAAATATAGTTACAAAATATAGGTAGGGGGTTCTCTTTGTCTTTTTAATTATTTTATTTAGAGAAACATTAGATTTCAGAAGCTTACAAGATATAGGTCAACATAATCAAGCCTCAAATCTCTCAGGGTTTTATCCAACGACTGTGGCACATCCTCCGGCGCATGGCTATCACACCTGCACATTTTATACCAGTATTTAAGCAAAAAAAAAAAAAAAAATACTAAGGGGTTTTTTACATATCTGAATAAATTAGCTTTGATGTAGTGACAGGAAAATAAAAAAAAACAAGTTAACCATAGTTTGGAGGTTATGAAGAGATCTTCACGCTTCACTACACCATCATGAAACAGCTTGTGAAGAGAACCCCCTATCTATAAAATATTAAAATTTAATGAATTAGAGTATAGAATTAGGTCGATTTATAGAAAGAAAAGGCAGTGAAAATTCTAATTGGACAGTATGAATAATAATAATAATACCTCCTCCTCATTTTTAATTATTTTCATACTGTCCAATTAGAATTTTCACTGCCTTTTCTTTCTATAAATCGACCTAATTCTATACTCTAATTCATTAAATTTTAATATTTTATAGATAGGGGGTTCTCTTCACAAGCTGTTTCATGATGGTGTAGTGAAGCGTGAAGATCTCTTCATAACCTCCAAACTATGGTTAACTTGTTTTTTTTTTTATTTTCCTGTCACTACATCAAAGCTAATTTATTCAGATATGTAAAAAACCCTTTAGTATTTTTTTTTTTTTTGCTTAAATATTGGTATAAAATGTGCAGGTGTGATAGCCATGCGCCGGAGGATGTGCCACAGTCGTTGGATAAAACCCTGAGAGATTTGAGGCTTGATTATGTTGACCTATATCTTGTAAGCTTCTGAAATCTAATGTTTCTCTAAATAAAATAATTAAAAAGACAAAGAGAGGACCCTATTCTTAATTGTAACTATATTCTGAAAAGCACATGCACAGTAGCAGTGCTACAGTGGGGGGTGGAGTTTGAATGATCACATTAGTTTAAATATGCACACATATTAAGCTCGTTCCACCCTCCACACCATAGCACTGTTTCGGTGGAGATACTTCTCAGAAATCCAACATATGAGGTGCTTGTTTCGTTTAAATGAATATGTTTATTTATATTTTAATAAAAGAAATTACGTAATAAGTCCCATTAAAATAAAAAATGCAAATATGAAAATATATCAAGTAGGATAGGTCTATGGGTTTCGCGGGGAGACCATTTTCCTAATAGTTTACCACCTGCTACAAAACTTACCGATATTTTTATACCCTAAAAAATTAAAAATGATCAAATCCGCCCTCGATTCAAAATTTTTACTAAAAATGCCCTAACGGCCCTACTGGGAGGCGGTCCACTATTTACAGCAGACCGCCCCACGGTGGGGCGGTCCACTATTTTTTTTAGAGAGACAATATGAATATCAAGATACTGAATTCTAACGCTACAAATTCGGATTTTTTTTTAAATATTAGTTAGATTACTTCTTTTAAGCATATTTATACTAAAATACGCTAAATTACTTGAAATTATGCTAAATTACTTTGAATTACACTAAATTACTTTAAATTACGCTAAACTCTAAATTCTAAACTCTTATTTTGAACAATTTCTAAAACCCTAACCCTAAACGCTAAAAATTACCTTACATTAAATGATTTACAATTTTCACATAACATATTTATAAAAATTAGTGATATTTAAAAGAAACCCTAAATCCTAAACTCTAATTTCTAAATCCTAGTTTCCGACATTTTTATTAATAAAAATATACCCACATTAGCTGGGTTTTTTGTTAGATTACTTCTTTTGATGTATAATTATCATATTTATACTAAAATACGCTAAATTACTTAAAATTATGTTAAATTACGCTGAATAACACTAAATTGCAAAAAATTACGCTAAAATACGGTAAATTACGGTAAATTACATATGAATAGGGATGATATCTTCACTGAAAAGATGAAAAACGATGACAAAACTTCAAACGCCATAAAACGGCGCTCGAGTGTCCGATTTCAGCAAATGACTATTTTTCGAAAAGCTTACGAAAAGACGCATGCGTCCATGCTTGCTATGCCGGATTTCAAAATTTAGAATTGCCAAAAAACTAAGGGAAGAGCCTCAAAACTTGAGTGAAGTTTCCGATTAAGATTTTCATTTCTATTATTCAATCTAAGTAGCTCGGTAAATTAGTTACATAATGAACTTGTAGAATACCAATTTTTACTATTTTTGAAATTTTTTTACTATTTTTTATGATTCATGAAAGATGGCACAGAATCGGTCCACTTTAGCATAATTTTGCGTAGTTTAGCGTAATTTACCGTATTTCAGCATAATTAGCGAAGTTATTGTTATTTAGAGTAATTTAATGTAATTAGTGTAATTCAACATAATTTAACATAATTTCAAGTAATTTAGCATATTTTAATATAAATATGCTTAAAAGAAGTAATCTAACAACTATTTAAAAAAAAATCCGAATTTTTAGCGTTAGAATTCAGCATCTTGATATTCATATTGTCTCTCTAAAAAGAAAATAGTGGACCGCCCCACCGTGGGGCGGTCTGCTATAAATAGTGGACCGCCCCCTAGTGGGGCGGTTAGGGCATTTTTAGTAAAAATTTTGAATCGGGGGAAGATTTGATAATTTTTATTTTTTGGGGGGTATTATTAAAAATATCGGCAAAACTTACTATAAATATTTTTTTTTACTGAGATATGGTTCAGCAAAAATAAGAATGGCTCTTTCGTTGTTTGTCTTATTAGAATAGTTAAATGTAATATAATATTAGTTTAAATATTAAATATAATATAATATTAGTTTAAATATTAGATTAGTTTAATCATTATTTTATTCATTTCCTCCATCGCTATTTCAAATATACAATCCAAACGATATTTTTACTAACCCGAATAGTCCAAAGTTAGCGCTATTCTCAAACCACTCGGGTTAGCACTATTCTCAACCACTAACCCAAAAATCGTTATTCTTACACTAATCCTTACACGATCCAAACGTACCCTAAGATAAACAAGTTGGATTCCTATTCTAGCTATTCAAACTCAACCAAACACAGAATAGGTTATTCCGAATAGTCTAACTTCAAAAATAACATATTCTCAGTCCAACCAAATGTATCCCAATTAGTTAGCTCAAAAGCTAACTAAAGATTCATTGATGAAGAAAGTATACCAAGAGAAATTAGAGCAAAATATAAGATAAAAAGAGTGTGCAGACTGCAGAGCCAGGCAAGCCAAGTAAGGTAAAATAAATAAAGTTTAGTACAAAGCAGTGTTGTAAAAAACATTTGTTTTGACTGATTAATTATCTGATTAGTCGTTAGTGGTAACAAAATTATCACAGATTTTTTCACTAATCGGTCGATTATTTCCGATTAAAGCCGATTATTTTCAATTATTTCCGATTAATCGTTTGGCCGTACTTTATCCATTCGACGAACAATTTACAACACAGATAAAAAGCTCTGAGCCATAAAAAAAATGCGAGAGTAGGCCTCGCTGGCTTATAAAATACAATACCTCAGCGTGTTAGGCCGGATCCAAACTCAAGGGACCTTGTGAGTTTTACTATTTATGAGACCATTTTTCCAAATACTGTTCAGACATCAAATTTTCCATGGAAAACTTAATTGTAAGTCAAGATGTTGGAAAAAGAAAAAAAGTAATTAGGTTGGACAAAAGTTTCCCACGGTTCGACTTTATTAATTTCATTCACAAAGTGTCATTAACTAAATAGACCAAAGAAAAATTAGGCATATGATTTATAATTATAAACAATATAAACATACTCCAGTGACAAGACATAATAAATACAATAGTTTAATTAAAGATTAATATTTCACCTTCATAAGTTTATCGTTTTGACAATTAATGTTTTTCAGAATTTAACTTTATATTTAATTGAACAGTAATATTTTACCTAACGAACGAGGATGATCAATTGGTTTGAAAGTGGGGAAACAGAGGTACATACTCGGCAGGATCTTTATATATGACCATGGTGGGCATAGGCAAGATCAAATGGTCTTTCATGATAGTTTGGAAATGCTGGGTGCCCCCAACGGCAAAGTCTTTATAACTACGATGCTTCGAGACAAAATTCTCACTCACGACGTAATGAATAGAAGAGGTATGCACTGTGCTCTTGATTGTCTCATGTGTACCAACTGCCCTGTTGAGTCTACATTGCATCTCCTCTTCCTCTGCCCATACACGACACGTGTGGTTCCTAGTTTCTGAATCAATGAGTCGCACTTTGATGAGGCCGGATCTAAACAATTCACCTCACTTGAATGAAATCACAGCAAATGAGGGGTAAAGTATCACTTCAAAAGTGGGTAACGAACTTCATATGTACGGTATGGACCATCTGAAAACACCGAAATGAAAGGGTATTTGGAGGACGGGACAAGGAAGTCTTAGCGGAGATGATCACAAATGAGAGTGTGCTGTGGTTGCATAACAGTTGAAATGGAGCGGATCGATCCACATTGCTGCTTGAAACTATTATTTTACTTCTTTCTTTCGATTGTTTTAGTTGTACTACTTGATGTTTGCAGGAGGTGCAAACCTTGCTATGATGGCCTTCTTTATTTGTGAGTTGAGCCGAATTTAAATTGTAGGTTTCTAAATTAAATTCTTGTTTGGGTTCTAATTATTTAACGATTGCAGTTTAAAATTATAAACTTTTAATTTAACGAGTGATAGGAATTCGATTCATATTTAAACGTAGGAGTTTGTTTTTGAGATTTGTATTGCAATTAAAGAACGGTTGAATTTTGTAATTAAACGTGTGGTACTGAGATGATCCGAATTCGAAATCCCATCCGCATGATTCTGTTACAACTGAACATGGGCAAAAGTTAGCACGGGTCCACTTCTCTATGCGCATCAGCTTTTAATCAAAAAACATTATTGCTCCCTCTATGAAAAAGTTGATCCGAGTCGTTAATGCTAATCAGCGCACTAATCTCAACTTAATCGGACAGAGCAGAGTAAGATGATGACGTAGACGCTCTCCGTTCCCACAAGGCTAACCACCCTTTTGAAGGAGAAGGATTATTCTATAATAATCATATATTTGTAGCTATTTAACTTTGATTAGATTATTTTCATCTGAAGGATGTTGATTCAAATAGTATGTTGCTTTTCATAGATTTTAGATTTTATTCTTCAATATTAATAATAAACTTATAAGAAATATTACTAATTAAGCTGAAATCGATACTAAGCTGTACACATTCTTTTAAATTAGCTAAAGTTTTAATTAAATAAAAATATAGTTACAAAATATTTAAATGAATGTGCTTATACAAACGTGAGATTGGGGCTTCGCCATGTCATTGGGCCTCCAGGGGATAGGAACTTCGCCATGTCGTTGGGCCTAGAGGCCCAACAAGCTATTGCTAAACAGACATCCCAAAACCGGCAACGTCATACAATGGCTAGTTCTTTTTGCCATTTCCCGTTAAGACAAGTTGTATATAATTTAATTACTTTCTTCTATTGTCCGATTACAATAAATCAGCTTGTCCTTTAAGAGGTGGGGGATTCGGAGACGCTCAACTTATCTCGACCCCTCTTTCCCGCCATTATCTACGCCGATCTTCCGCATCAAAAGTCGTGCAATGCTACTATACTGATAGTGAACTAGTGATAGGTATTTTTTTCATAACTAGAAAAGCTGTGGGTCTGACATCGGACCCAACTTCATTTAAAATGGAAACGAGAAAACATTATCCTCCTTTAATGTAATGATAACACTTATAACAAGGCAAGCAACCTCACATGCTGTAGCATGTGATTCTGTCCAGTCTCTCTTGCTAAAAAACGAGTCCATATCCTCGATGGTACCGTAAAAGATTCCCTTTTACAATTAGCTATTTACGGTTGAGATTAACTCTCATCCGGTTTGGGATTCGGGCTGACTGAGGGGGCAGTATTATTGGGCTTTGAGATTCGTGCCAAGTTAAAAAGAACGGTCCAGATCAAGTAATTGTAAAAAGATTCCCTATTACGGTACCGTCGGTGATATGAATTCCTAAAAAACGGGGATTGGTTGCGTGAATTCGTTGCCATTTAAACAGTTGCATCATTGCATGTGCATTAACAGTCTTGTGGGGTCGGGCTATGGAGGACGAACAAGAGGTAGATCGATCTCTTAAAGGAGCTGGTGGGGTCACCAAATATTTCTAAAATTATCATAAATAAAACAGTAGAATCTGAATTTCTGATAATATTTGAGTAACGAGATGTATGTTCTGTTCCGTTTTTTATTATTTCTAAGAGCGAAATGAAGCAGAAATAATTTAGTAATCAAATAATAAGAGGTGAAAAGAATTCTAAACTTCATTTTTGCTTCAGTTGTTTCATCACTTGGATACAGCATTTGCATTGATCTGATTTTTGCCTTTTTTTTTGTATCTATAAATTCTGTTAAACCTTCACAAAAATATGTCACGATTATACAAAATTTAAAATCCTAATCAATTATAGTTTCACTCGTAATTGGTACTAGCTTGATTCATATTTCAACATAAAGATTTACTTAACATTATCTCGATTTATCCATAATTTGCGTGGATCCGTTAATTTACACCTAATACAGTTAACCGCATGGCGAAATTTGCGGTCTATGTGCTCACCCCACCTTTCTCTGCCTATAAATACACACCTTCTAAACCCCATTTCAATTGAAGTAAAATCAAATTCATCACCTTTCTCTCTTCAATTAATCACAACAATGGCTTGTCGTCTCCTTGCCTTTGCTGCCTCTCTTGCTTTGCTCTCTCTCTTTATCCCTTCTGCTCTCTCAGGTACCACCAGTGACAATAATACTTCATTTAATTTTCACCTACATTATCTTATAATTGTGAACTAGCTATTGAATAAATTACCAAGAGAAATGTATATAGCCTATCAGAAAATTATAATACCATCATAAAAAAAAAAACCTTGCAAATATTAGTAATTTATGGATTAATTTTTTTTCTGATTCAAACAACTTATGCAGGAAACACCATTTCATTCCATGTCGAGAAAGGCTCGAACAACATATACTTTGCGGTTAATATCAAGTACAATGGCCAGATTAAAGCTGTCCAATTAAAGGAAACTAACTCGCCTTATCCCGGTGCCAATGGATGGGAAACAATGACCCACTCCTGGGCTAACATTTGGAGGTTGGACCCGAACCACCCGACCTTGCCGCCTTTCTCGATCATGATTACCGACAGCAACAACAACAGGTTTGTTGCCAAGAATGTCATTCCGCCGAACTGGAAAAACGAGGCCGTCTACACCGCATCTCTTGTTAGGGCCTAAGTCATGAAGAGTTAGTTGGTGTATGTTGTTTTTTATTATTTAGTATGTGTCAGTGGCATCTGTTTATGACAACAATCTTATGGATCTTAATACAAATTATAAGTACTGATCCATTATAGTTGTTGGAATTTAGCTATGGAGGTGTTTGTCATGGGAATCATACATGGAGGATGCGTTAGATCGATGCAACCTTATAAATGTTATATATTTGATTGTCCATGAAAATAATTTTCAAACTATATATTGAGAAATGAGAGTTCAGATCGAGGTACAACAGTGTAGAAAAGTAAGAAACAGTCATAATTAAACTGTGTCTCCTAGTTCCTCCATTTTTGGTTTCCTTTATTCGAATATATACTGCCATAAAAAAATTCATCCTACTTATTACATGCAATTATTCTGTTTCATTAATTATGTTATAATTTACTTGGCAATTAAACATTATATAATTCTAAAATCATTTTAAGTGACAAGGAATGGAGAAGACGAGAGCTATTGGGACTAATTTGATATTTAATTAAGCACCGTTTTGATATCTGGCAATTTTATTAATTGGTTTCATATTAAGTTTACTATTTGGGTGGCCGTGTGGGGGGCAGGGGGGCACCGTTACCTCACTCTCTTGCATTAGGTGCAAAAAACAATTTATAAAACCATGTATAACATTTGGGGGGAATTCATATACTTTGAGGTAACTCAAATTTTGAGTTTAAAACCGAACCGCCGACCTACTTTGACATGAATATTACAAGGTTCTCGTCTATTCTATTTCGGACCGAATTTATACGAATTCTGAAGACCACCGTTACCTCATTTTGGAAACGAGTGCGTATCCTCTTAAGATATGTCCACTTTTGCGTGACCAACGTGTTCGGTGCCTATTCGGAGATAGCGTAGGAGCTAATATTATTTGTGCTTTGAGATTCGTGCATAACGTATTTTGCTATATATAGGATGTGAATCGGAAATAACCTCAAAAGTTCAGATATCTCAGGCGATGCGAATTTTTTTGGAAACAATCTCAATGTAAAATTTTGCTATATATAGGATATGTGCAATAGGTGAAAAGAACAATTATTTATATTTTCATCGTATACAGGGTCCAACTTCTAACATCCATTAATTAAGCTCAAAGAATATTTCAATTGGGGTGTGATTGGCTTTGCAAAAGGCAACTAAAATTGAGGTGTAAATTGAGTACAGCCGGTGTCCTCTCAAGCAGTTCATAATTGATATTAAAAGGATATAATAAAGGGAATATATTATTCAATCTCTACAGTTGGAGTTGGAGTTTAAAGTAACAAACCTAATAATGACTCCATGTGAGGAATAGATTTAATCATTTAAGGGAGGTGTAAGTGTAAGACATGCCATGTGAAGGTGGACCCTTGTTCTAAGACTTGACAGGTCAATAGATATGCCTGATATTTAGGAAAGTGTCATCGTATTTAATTATTATTTTTATGTTTGAGAAGTAGTTCTTCCTCTACTACAGTTACAGTTTATAAAAATACAAAAAGAGATGAAGAAAAAAATTAGAAGAAGAAGAAGAATACAACCACACATACAATCAAAATCTCTATAAATAGCAAAGCAAATCCTTGAAAGAAAGGTACATGTTTTTTTTTGAGGAGAGAAAGAAAGGTACATGTAATACTTACCATCACAGACCCTCTGAACATGTATCAGTATCACACAACATAATGTGGTTGCAGACTTGCAGGGACCTAATTAATTCACCACATAATGTGGTCATAACTCATATAACTCATAAAAACCTATTGAATATCTGACCCGCCACATATTGTGGTTATAAAGACCTATTGTATATTTCACTACTCTGTGAAATCTTTCAAAGAAAAGAAATCACATATCATGAATTGCTAGCTGGCGCTGCTCTTCATTTTTTGTGTACTCTCTTTCGTACCGCACCTCCACGTACAAATGTACTCTGGACGATGCATATATATTTTCTTCTTTAATTTGTGAATTATCAGATATAGTATTAGGGCCGTCTGATTCGACATACAAATTTTATAAGAAGCAGCTTTAAATTTTGCAGCAAATAATCTAAATTTCATATATTTTAGTATAACCTTGTAGTCTTATTATCTCTTTTGAACATGTTTGGAAGTGAGACAAAGTGGAGGAAAGAAATAAAACACCATTTTGAAGTTTTAATTATCTATTTATTTTAGAACTAGTCTTTGGTCTAGTGGCAAAGACACATAGTCTCCATGTAAGAGATCATGGGTTCGAAATCTGGATGGGAGAAATCATTTGTTGTAACAACAAGGGTATAAAATTTGAAGGCCAGACCATCATCTTTCTTTCAAAAAAAAAAATTATCTCTTTATTTTTTTGTGAGAGTGGTGATGAGAATTTTCTCTTTATTTTTATTCTATCATGAAATCAAACACCATTTTATAGTTTTAATTGGATTTACTGTTAGTTCAAAAAAAAAAAAACAGAGAGAAAACAGATGATAGTTTTAGAGTAATTTATGAATATATGTTGATTTGTTTCTAATAATGTTTCACATGGCTTAGATTCGTAAGATAACTAATGTTGATTATTGAGGTAGTTCTTTCCTTTATAAAACTTTTTATGTCATGAAAGTAATATATTTTTGTTAGAATCATATATGAGAGTTAAAAAGTTCTCAAACCATTTTCAGTATAGACACTGAATTTGAAAATAAAACACTTTTAGAGTGATTTCCATAATTAAACATTGTCAACATATATATAAAGTTGGCACCTAAGTTTATAATTGAAGAACAAACCTTTTTCTAATTGCATGTTGTGATTTCCAGTTCTTTTATTTTACATTAGATTTTATATTCTTATTATCTTGTTAATGATTTAATATCCTTTAAACCATTTCTTATTAAATAAATTTTCCACCGCAAAATGCCACATTTAAAAGATTCTTCCTTTCCGGTATGGATGTGGATATGCAACCAACCAATGGTATAGGGATGGGGATATTTTTTTAAAAAGAGCTGGATTTCCGTATTTATTTAAAAAAAAAATGTACCTGGTCTAATGACACTTTCAACAAATCAAATTCAATGATCTTGGAACTAACAACCACATGCTTCAATCTACCCCACAGATTGCACTTAGTGCGAAACACCCGGTGGAACTGCAACTACCTTAACAAACGTCAACTAATATTTTCTTTTTCTTTTTCTTTTCTTCCTTTTTTTTTTGTTTTGTTTTTGGAATTGAGATCCTGTGTTACTTGTTAGGACCGGCAAATTAAAAAAACTCGTAATTCGTGACTCGGTCGAGATCAGCTCGGTCGTCATTAGCGAATTCAAATTAATTTGATCCAGCACGGCTCGTGCTTGCTCGGATAATTTCTCAGCTCATTACAAGAATAAGATGAAGCTATTTTTCAACTCTTTCACTATCCCATTTTGCAAAAAAAAAAAAATATCCGACTTATAGTCTATGCTTAGCTCATAAACCAAATCGACAAAAATCTTTAATCTATGCACAACTCTCATAGTAGAAACCAACTATTAATAAGCTAGTCGGCTTGACATTAGATTGGATCGATAAAAATTAAGCTCATCTTGGCTCAGCTCATTCTAGCACGATCCTAGTTCAAGCTTAATTTGTCTAGCTCGGCTCGGCTCATACACAACGTATTACTTAGAGTAGAACTAGGCCTTTTTGTGAATTCAACTCTAAAACCTATCGGATTGACTTTAAAGAATGAATCCGAACCGTTGAAACTCTTCTACCTTACAAGTGATGCGTCTACATGCAAAAATTTTAAATTTTCAAATTTATTTAGTATAAAATTAAGTGGTCAAAATTTTAGAAGATTTATAAATTAATTTTAATGCATTTATTTTTTAAACTTTTTCTAATTCGAAAGTTTAAAATTTTTGCATGTAGACACATTACTCGTAAGATAGAAGAGTTTCAATAGTTCGGATTTATTATTTAAAATCAATTCGATAGCTTTTAGAGTTAAGTTCAAGACTAGGTGAACTAGAAACACCCAAGTTCTACTCTATTACTTGTACAAATAATTTGTATTAATCCTGTACGCTGGACTACAACCGACTGTTTTTTATTATTAATTAACGTAACCGATTACAGTTCAAATACTGTTAATATTCTGATTGTGAGGTTTAATTAGTATAGTGGTTAATGGAATGAATGGTTCTCAATCCAGTATGTTACAAAGAGCAATGCTTTGATGTACTGATTCAAATTAGTGATGCGTTCTATTGTGGCTGTGACTCAGACTAGCAAAGCCAATTTAATAAAAATGCCACAAAAAACATATCAGAAATAAACACCAATTATTGTTAGGATATGGTGATCGCTATCTATGTGCACAAGTTAACACATGGTATTGTGTGTGTCAACATCAACACATATAGGACCACACAAAATTGATTGCACAATATATCACAGTGGATATGGCACAAGCATCAATCACTACATTGCTACAAAATAACAAATTGCTGATATCTAAATTAAATTGAGTTTCGATCAAGTAGATTTTAGAACAAAAAATCCCGATTAAATTAGAGACATGGGTAATTTTATTATAGACAACAAGATCACAACAGTGCAGCCACAAAATAACAATAGAAATAATATATAGAGTAGAACTAGGGTGTTCTTAAATTCACTAAATTTCTTTGTGATTTCAACTCTAAAATATATCAAATTGGCTTCAAACGATGAATCCAAACCATTAAAATCCATCTACATACGAGTGATGTGTCTACATACAAAAATTTTAAAATTTCGAATTAATTTAGTATAAAGTCAAGCGGTCAAAATTAGAAGGTTTATAAATTAATTTTAAAAAATGCATTCATTTTTTAACATTTTTTTTACCATGACTCTATACAAAATTTGTTTGGAAATTTAAAATTTTCGCATGTAGACACATCACTTGTAAGATAGATGGATTTTCACGGTTTGGATTCGTCGTTTAAAGCCAATTTGGTAGATTTTAGAGTTGAGTTTATAAAGGAGCTTGGTGAACTTAAAAACACCCTAATTCTACTCATAATATATATATATATATATATGATATGTTTGGATTGGTAGAGACTAACTGCTATTCAGAAAGCGGAGCTATTCCCGATCCAAGCAATCCTAACAACCAACGGGCGGGCTATTCCGAATAGCTGAGAACCGTGCGCTAATCCGTTGTTCGTTGTTCCTTGTAAAAGATGGAATAGCTGCTATTCTCATAAGTGAAAAGAGAGAGAAAAAATATTTCTTTCTCGGATTTCTGCCAACACAACTCCGATTTGATGAAGTTGATGTTACTTCTATCATCTCGACATCGTGACAATTCATTTGAAGCTCCAATTATCTGTCTTTTTTTTCCAAAGCACCACATGAATATTTTTCCTTCTCAGTTATAACTATTCACTAATCCAAAATGTACAATCTAATTTTACTATTCTGAATAGCAACACATTAATATTATTTTCACATTAATTTAAAAATAACTATTTTCTTTCTATTCTCATCTAGTATCTAGTGATCTCGATTCTGCTATTCTTGTATTAATTAATCCTTGTTATTCCCAGCTTTGAAAATATCCGCAAATTGTGTTACAAACAAAAAAAATAATAATTAGAAGGAACAATGATACGCCTAAAATTATGAGACCACCAAACTCGTCAAACAGATATCTCATCATCATTAAACACAGTGCTATAATTTAATCAGTATTATCATATATAGCATTGATTTCGTCTACCATTTTACGGTACAATCAATAAATACCTCTAAACGACAAGAGGTCAAAACTTAAAAAAGAGTGACGAGTCTTTTCTTGTCAAAAGGATCGTGTATATCACGGGAACAGAGGGCAGGGCAGTTCAATAGATATTGAACAAAAATTTGATTTCATGTCAGATCAGAACCATTTATTCACATCAAAATTTTCGAATCTGAGGCGGTGGCAAGTGTGCTTAGGATGAAATTCTAGCCACACTTTTCTTTGTTAATGAATTTTGAAAAATACGTAAAAATTGCCATGTATTTAAAATGAAATTCTCTTTTTTGTAACTTACCAGGTTTCTATATGAAACAGATCTTTAGACCCCTAAAATTTTAACACAAACCACATTTATTTTTCTGTATAAGTCAGTACAGCCCTTTATTTTTGTTATGACATCTAGTTTTGGTTTTCTGTAAATTGTTAAAAGAATTACTGTTCTTAAATACCATTTTGTTTATGACTTGTCAGTTGTCACATTTGGTGGCTCGTCGGTGCTGATGAAGAGATTTTACGTATTTGAAGGGGTTCAGAAAAAAGTGCCCTGCTAGTTGCTACGGGCCCACAGAACTTTTTATTTTAGAAATTCAAATAAAATATATTGGGAACATGAAAGAGTGTTTTGATTTTTTAATTCCATAGAAAAAACTGAATCATTAATTTTGTGGTTAAGGTACACTCTGAACAATATTATTTTTTTAAAGATGTCACTCAAAAATATAAATAAAGCCAAACAGCCATATTATTTTTCAAAAGTATGTCACTCAAATAAATAAAGCCCTGCCAGACAGACAATGAGAGATTTGACAAAAGTTTAAAACACTGATCTCTTTCTCTTTACCTCTTTACCTCATTCCGATTAGCCTCTGCTCTTTACCTCTTTACCTCATTCCGATTAGCCTCCGCTCATTTCAGCAGTCAAAACACTGATCGCGATTTCTGCTGCGATAGACCCCGAACCCGATTGAAGAAGTGAGAGAGAAGACGAAGGCTCCGGTGACCGATTTACATCGCCGCCTATAAATAGGGTACCGTTGTACCCAGGGAAAGCAGTATAATTTTTATCTCCTTTTATTTTGCTACTTACTGACATTTGTGCAACTGATAGCAATGGAGAGGTAAATTTTAGTACCAGTTAGTCGGGGAGGCTGGGGGATCAGCAACCTCACTCTGATGCATACCCATGGTCATCTTAATCTAGGGTTAATGACTTATTACCTCAGCCTCTATTTTGGAGGCTTAACTAGCATATACTATTCAATTTCAGTATTTTGGTGGAATGTTAAAAGAAGGGCTTATGCGTTTTGTTTTGTTGACTGTGTGCCATTAGCAGTAATGTGTAATTAAAACTCTCTATTTCTAATATGAAACTGACACTTCGTTGCCTTTTATCAAAAAAAAAAAGAGGTAAATTTTAGTTTCTTTTTTTCAATTGTAATTCTGGCACTGACATTTTAAGGAGATAATTGTAATCCTGGCACTGACATTTTAAGGAGATAATATGCACTGACATTTTAGTTTCTTTTGATATTAGGGAAGAGAATTCATTGGCAAAGAGACGGAGTCCGAGGAATAGAAAGAAGGTTTAGCCTTTTGATAACTCCTGGGAGCCGAGGAAGAAGAAAAAGAAGAATGGGGTTGATACCAGTATGCAGAGGCGAATCTACATACAATGAATGGGGGTCAATCCCATTTATTTTGAATTTTTTTTTATTTATACCTTATTTTAATATAGTTTAAAGTAAAATATTATGGATAGTGTGAAATTGACCCCCATTTGTAGTAGGAAAATTTTATATGCTTGACCCCCATAGTCTGAAAGTCTGGCTCCGCCCTTGCTCTGCATAGATCTCCGAAGGAACCTTATCATTGATTTCTTTTTTTTTTAATGCCTAAAGAAACTGAATCATGGTATATATTTTTATCACGGGATTGTGCAAGATGGAATTTTACGAGCTCGAGAATCTATTATATAATTTGCGGGAACTCATACTCATAGGTACGCACACGGTTAATTATGGATGTGCTGAAATTAGTGCTCAGATGTACTGTGGGATTAGTTGTGGAAAAAATCTTGATTTATTTTAAAATTATGTATTTCTATTAAAATTTCTTGTATATTTAAAATAAGAAAAAGTTTGTAACAAAAAACTTTTCAGATCTGGACTTTTTAGTAATTTAGTTAGTTCCAAAATGAGAAATTAATAAGAAGAGAGCTCTTTATATATACACTATCTCATTTGAGTATGAAGCAAATGATAACAGATGAGAGAGTGCAACTCAAATAACCACGTGTAGAGAAAGAGAGAGATTGTGAAAAAAAATCGCGTCGGACTAAATTATTTATTTCCAACGATTTTGAATTGTATAGTGAAGGGTTGGAAAATTTTCGTAAAATTTCTTTGGAGAAAAAACAAACCATCCCAACATCCGCAAGAGTTTATAATCCTACTAAGCCCAATCTCATCTGATTTCCATTGGGATTCTCTGAAATCAAAAAAGATAAAACACTCTTTCATGTTTCCAATTAATTATTTATTAAATTTCTAAAAATAAAAAAGAAATCTGCATTTATTGGTCATGGAGTATGTCCCAGCATTGAATGCTCTCTATTCTAACTAGAGCTAGAATAGAGCTAGAAGAGTGATAAGGTGGCAAGTGTCTCCAAGGCCCGGCATTGTGCAATATATGTTTGCAATTTTTGGCGCTTATCAAATATATTGCTGCACCGATCCTTAATTTGATCAACGAAATCCGGGATGCATCTTGTCCTGATGCATTATTTGATTTTTCTCTTATTTTATATAGTTCTGTTACTGCCCTTTTAATCTTAAAATATTTCATCCGTGGTAACTCTATCTTGTTTAACTTATAATAAAAACAATGCAAGCATTCCATCAAAACATCAACAATATACAGAAAAATGATTATTCAAATTTAAATCACAGCGTATCTTATTTTCATATTTTTATCCTGGGTATATATCTGTTTCTTCTCAAAATAAATATACATCAGTTATCAGTATATATCTATAGAGATTTCAATTTTCACGAGATATATATTTATCCTTTCATTTAAGATCTCAATTCAAGTAATTTGTATTAGAGCGCACCAGATTTCGTCTTTCCATTATTTTTTTGAGTAAAGGTTGGAGTTTAAACCACCCAACTAATTAATATCCACAATAAATTGTCCCTTCCGGATTTCGAACCTGCGACCTTCCACACAGAGAGCATTACTTTTGCTACTAGACCAAAGACTGATTCTCGTCTTTTCATTATTGTTATTGAAGTATTGATGTTAAAGTTGCATATAGTGTTATCATAATATTGAACAAATTCAATTTGGCGGTGCTATTTGAGAGCGTGATTTAGGTTATTGAGAGCTGAAAGTTTTGTTTGTCTTTTATTACCAACTTGTCTCTAGACCTTTCTCTGTTACGTGTTTGAGCAAGGGATTAAATAATTATAAAGAATAGTATTATCATTTTATGGGGTACAGGTCGGGTTCGATTATGGGTTGGATAATTAAATCAAATTCATATTCTATTTATAATAATTTCGGTTCCGATTCGGATCCGGATTGGATATTAAATTATTATTTTTGTGACCATATCTATAATTAACCGGTTATATTTTTTAAACCATACCCTATCCAAATTAATCGGATCCGGATCGAATCCGGATAATCAGGTAAAAGTAGCACCTCTAGTCTATCGTAATAGGAATGACTTTATGAACATATGTTACAGTGAAATATATATCGTACTTTAAAAGGAAATAATTAATGTATTCTAAAAGAAAACAACTTCATAAATATTGTTTAATAATGCAAAAGTTGAAATACATCAGTCAATCTTTATTTGAAGATGTATTCAAGAGAACCGACTCTTTTTTTTTTTTGGGGTCTTCCTGAGATGCATTGTTTATCTCATTGTAATATTTATTATGTAACTTTCTTTATTTGATATATTGTGCATTAATTGGTGCAGAAATAAGAAAGAGAGAATTTAAAAACAAATTAGATATAAAGAAACAAAAGTTTTTCCCAACTCTCAGTAATAAAAAAGATTTTCTCAAGACAACACTGCCCAATTTTATTGAATTTTTTTTTACAAACCATAATTAGAAAAATGAAATCTAGGCGAACCATTATGATGTTTTTTTTTTAAAAAAAACCACAAGAAACGAATTCGGTACCGAATAGGCTATTCGGTACTATGGAAGACCACACGGTTAATGGAGAAAAAGTTGTGGCATGAGATGTACCAAACATAGTGACAAAATTCGCGTATAATTCATTTTTTCGACGTTACCGAACTGAACTCCGAATAAAACGCAGAAAAATATATAATACGTTTTATTCGCGAATAAAACGCGAGTTGACGAATTATTCGCGATAAAAACGCGAATTTTTTTAATTTTTTTCAAAACTTTTTTTTTACGGTTTTTTTTGGATTTTTTTTTTGCTTCCTTGTTGTACCGAATCATTCCCGAATTATATCCGAATTACGAATTTTTGAACTTGCCAAACCGAATCCGAACTATTAATTGTCACTGTGATACCAAATAGGCTACTCGGTATCCCTTAAAAATAAATAGGTGGTATTTGCCTATTCAGTACTTGTGATTTTTTTAAATAAAAAAAACAATCATATTGGTTCTCTAACTTCCGTTTTTCTAATTATGGTTTGTAAAAAAAAATTGTAGATGTCTTCATTGTCAATTTGTCATTCTGAAAATATTACAATTGTCTTGAATACCCAGATGTTGAACCTACACACAAGTCAGAACCTCACCTTTAATCCATCAGATCTTGACAAGTACCATTTCTGCAAGACTGCAACATGCATTAATTGAGGAAAATAAATCTGCTGTTAATTCAAAGGGATCACAGGACCCTGTTATTCCGATCCCAGCCCTTGATTCTTGTCGAAATTTGGGCACAAAAAACTTTTTTTCTTGAGATTCGCGCATGAAAATATTTTGAACAGTTGGATAGAAATAACAGGGTCCGGTGATCCCTTTGGAATAACAGCAGATTTATGTCCTTAATTGAGAGTTGCTGCGCCAATCAAATTTTTGTACAATGAAACAACGGATGAATTGGTTTTCACTTTTCAAGTTTTCAATCTACCGTTGTAAAATTTGGACAAAAAATCAGCTCAGCTCCGTGAAAGAAGTCAAGAACTGCTTGTAATTAAAGAGGTGGTCAGGTGGGTGGGTGAGTTGGAGACATTCATCAAATCTCCTCCCCCTTGTTCCCGCCATTATTTACGCCAATCTCTCGCATTAAAAGACGTGCAATGCTACTGTACCTATTACCTATTCACACCCATAACTAGAAAAACTGTCGCAATCTGATATCCAACCCCACTTTCTTTTGAAAACGAAACGAGAAAACATTATCCTTCTTTAATGTAATGATTAAATGATAACACTTGTAACAGAGCAACCTCACATGCTGGTCCCGTACCAGTAGTAGCATCTAGCATGTGACTTCTGTCCCAACTTCCCTTGCTAAGAAATGTGGATTAGTTACATAGAGATGGTTGCCATTTAATCGGCTGCATGTGCAATAACAGTCTTGTGGGGTCTCTATAGGTTGATTTCTTAGGAAAGAGGGCCCCACTACTTTGACTTAAAAAGGAGCTTGGTGGGGTCATGAAATATTTTGTAATGTACATATGTCATATGTACATATTATTGCGTATTTGGGTTTTTCTGTCTGTGTTAGTCTGTACCGGGCATGCTACCCAAATAGAAAGAACAAATTAATTTTACCAGTATTAACAGGCTAATTATGCCTGGTTCAATACTTCAATAGATAGTTGGTGGTTGGGTTTATGCTGACAGTGTGACATATAATGAATGCTTTAGGTGTGGAGTAGAGGGGATTTGGTAGAAGAGACAAATGCAAATATATTGTCACTATACATAATTTTCTTAATAGTTTATAATTTTATATAATCTGGCTAGCTGACATGCAACCACGTTAAAAAGAAAACTTTTTTTGCTGGCTTTATTTGGAATAATTAAGTCTAGCCTTTGTTAAACTTTTGAACCATTTGTCTCAAATCTCAATACTTGAAGGTAGCAAACTAGCAACATTGCTCCGGAGATATACTTTCATGTTTCTAATTTAGAACTCTCTCCTCTAAATTCAAAGATAAAAAAAATAAAAACTTTAACAAATTAATTAACAGATATGATAAAGGGCTTGTCTGAACATGTCAGAGAGAAAACATCGTAGAAGAATGGGCAAATTAACATTCAAAACACTCCAGGTTTGAATCTTGGGTTGTGAAACATATGGTTTTTTTAATTTAGTGATAAAAAAATTCACTGGTGATACTTAAAGAAGGCACGGTGTCATGTATACGAGGTGCTCAAGAATTGTTAAAGGAGACACCGATGAATGGCAACTTTCTTATTTTTACCCATATTTTTATTATAATGTACTATAATCAAGTATTTATATGAGTATCATGGCGAATTTTAATTTGGATTAAAGACTGAAATCACACCAACTTGTTTCTGTGTCAAATTTCGATAGGATTTGGACCGGATATATTAATTATAAAACCGCGCGACGCGTTCATAATATAAAATTAATCGGGTATATTTAAAACGAAGCTTTGATCTAATGACTAACACAAATGTCTCAGATGAAAGATTAGACCCTATCTTTATTTAAAAATAATTCAGTTATGTTTTTGAAACAATTGTAACTATCAAAATTGAGTTAAAATCAGCTCCACACAATACTTGATCAAAACCGAATCAAAACTCAATAATTGATTAACAGTAGCATCTGTATATGTAGTTTCCAAATCGATTAGTGTTATCATGAAAATGTGAAAAATATTAAAACTATATTGTGACTCTAATACTCAAAATTAAACAAAAAAAAAATAGCTAACCCAGAAGTACATGCATAACTGAACCCAAGACTAAACTTGTATGCAAGCATTTTGCATGCAGTTACTTTAAATTATGCTGGAATTTTCAATCCTGCATGCGATGAATTAAAGTAGAAACACAATTCAAGATCTGATCGGATTCCTGGTTCGGTGGAGTTGGTAACTTCGTATCAAAATGGTATAAAGTGACGTAAGATCGACGAGATCAGATTCAAGATACAATGATAGATGTATAAACTATGGTCAAGGCTTTCCAATATTGTCAAGCCTCTGTTTGCACTTTGCAGCACCGGAGGATCCTGATGTTTTGGTTTATCGGCAAAGTCAATTGTTATTTGTGTGGGAGGTCACAAGTTCAAAATTCGAATGAAAAATTCACTGTAGCTGAATATTAAAATAATTTGGTGGTTTGATTTCTAGCTTTTGCTTAAATAATTTTGTCGATAATTGTTTTCTGTTTAGATTTCAGAAACATATGCATGGTTTTTGGTCACTAAATTAAAAACTAATTTTCAGATTGCAAAAATATTGTTTCCATAAAAAAAAGTTGATTTCAAAATTAGAAAAATGTGTTTAGGCCCGTGCCTAATCAAGGTCAGCTATTAATAATTAATTGCGGTAAACCTATCTTAAAAGAGATAAATTGATTCACCGTGTTTATATTAACGAAAATATTTTTATTTTGTGTTGAGTAAAATAAATAATTTTTAGTTTGCTGGATAGTATCACACTTTTTCGCATGAGATAATAAATTTCCTGAAATTAATGTTTGGCCTAGCTCCTAGATTTGAGAAAAAGATATATATATACACCGCCACACACAGAGAAATCCGAGAAATGTTCCTTCCAAATTGCTTGATAATTAGGAGATAATAACTGCAATTAATGATTTGAGAAATTAAATAGTCGATAGTAAAAAAAAAAAAATTTTTTTCATTCATGTGGAGAAATGGCCCGGTATTCAATTAGTTTATTACTTGATTGCTCGAATTCTTTGCTAGATTTAGCAATTTGAAACATCAAATTTTAACAACGTGGAAATGAAATTAATGAGAAATAAAATAATTTACTGACAAGCAAATGAGTAATAATTTACGAGAAAAGAAAGGCAATGAAGGTTAAATAGACGGATCACCAACTAGCTAGGGGCAGAATAATTCAGTTGCATTTCATACTGATTTTTTTTTTGTCTTTCCTTCTTTTTTCGATATATATAACCCACGTTCATAAATTACTTTCAAATATTTAAGAAAAATTGTACTTGTGTTTCGAACATATGTATATAGGTAAAATTATTTTTAATCTCTAAAATATTTTTATTTTTTACTGCAGTTTTAAATCACAATTGTCCAGTAGGGGATCCACTTGAGGTGAAGAGGGTCAATTGAATCCTTTTTTTTTTATTTTAAATATGTGTATTTATACATAATTTAATATATAATTTATGATGAAATATTATGAGTACTGTAAAATTAATCTTTATATTCATCATGAAAATTTTATATGATTAATTTTCATTGAGAATTTGACTCTCATAGTTTGAAATTCTGATTATATGATGCAACTATATGAAGGTAGGTATTTACAAGATAACTTGGAGGAAATACTAGAGAGCAATATTTATTGAGAAGTAATATGTGAACTCATGCATTCACAAATTGCTATCTGGCTTGTGATAAAAAATATCATGTAAATGTGTGTATCCACTATCTAGACAACTATTAACTTTTACACTTACAAATTAATATATTTGATGTGCGGTAATGAACATATGTGTCAATATATTTCCTATAACCGCATACATTTGGAAACAATTATAAAGTTCCTAAATACTTAAAAGCAAAAATACTATTGTTGTTCATTTAAAAATAAAAAATAAAATAGATTATGTTATAAAATAAATATAAAGAAACATAAACAAAATAGAGACATAGTATAAAGGATGACAAATATTCTCTTATTCATATATATCTCATGTGTACAATACAAGATTATAGGCTACAAATTGTAATGAAAAGTTATCTAAAACTAATTCTAATAGTAGTGGAAAAATAAATGCCAAAAGTAGTGGAGAAATGAATGCCAATATTAATGGAGGAAATAAATGGGCATCCACATTTATATTATTCATAACACTCCTATTGGATGTTCGTTATATAATAATATGTCTCATTAAAATCTTATTAGAAAAAACCCTATGGGATAAAAACTTAATAAAAAAAAATACATTATTCTTTCAATACACAACTAAAACCTTACTAGAAAAACCAATGGGAAATGACCATGATAAAGGAAATGTAATGCATACTAACACACACTCTCTAACAACACTAATCAAGATCTTTAAGTCGACGATCCAATATTACTAACTAGTTTTTCGAATATTGTAGTAGGGAGCGTCTTAGTGAATAAATCTGTTAGATTCTCACTTGAACGAATTTGCTGAACATTAATAACATTATCTCGTTGGAGATCGTGTATGAAAAAAGAATTTTGGTTAAATATGTCTTGTTCTATCTCCTTTGACGTATCATTCTTTTAATTGAGTAATACATGTAGTATTATCTTGTGCTTGGCTATTATGCTTATATAAGCATATGCCCACATATGCTTAAATAAGCATTTTTGCGTTTTCAATGTTCAAATGGTCGATCCGACCGTTCATCTTGTTCTCCATATTAATATGTGCTTGGAGACCAAATTTTACATTTTTCTGAATTTTTTTACTATTTATTAAGCCACTTTGAAAATTGCTGATCATATGGTCCAGAATTTTGGAAACACTGTTTTTACTGTTCACCCAGATCAGCAATTTTCAAAGTGGCTTAATAAATAGTAAAAAAATTCAGAAAAATGTAAAATTTAGTCTCCAAGCACATATTAATATGGAGAACAAGATGAACGGTCGGATCGACCATTTGAACATTGGAAACGCAAAAATGAGTTATAAGCATATGTGGGCATATGCTTATATAAGCATAGTAGCCAGCCCCGTATTATCTTTATATATGATCGTCGGAATCATTTATCCAAAAGATAAGCTGCATGTTATAGAATCGTGCTGATAATGTGTTATAAAATAAATATAAATAAACATAAACAAAATAGAGATATAGTATAAAGGATGTCAAATATTCTCTTATTCATATATTTCTTATGCATGCAATACAAAAATACAAAGTCTCTATAAATATGCCACAAATTATAGATGAAAAGATATCTAAAATTAATTTCAATAATAGTGGAGAAATGAATACTAACAGTAGTGGAGAGTAGTGGAGAGTAGTGGAGAAATAAATGACATTTATATTATTTGTAACCGATTCTTTGGCATTGGGATTATTAACTCTATAGCTACTAATACTATCCAATCTTTTTTCTTTAGTTTGGTAATTAGGAGTTTGTAAGTAGAATGCTCTATAGAACTAAAATCTTTTAAGATTAAAAAAGTTTGTGAACAGCGGATGCAAATCACTTTCTAATTCGTACATTATATCTGCATTAATCATCTGTAAATTTTCTAATTTCCAAATTTATACTTTTTTCTCCTTCTCTTCTTTTGTTCCTTTTCACTTTATCATATAGAAAAATGGAATATTAATCACTGCCAACTAATACTCGGCTTTCATATATTCGGTGAATTGAGCTTCTGTATCTTTATTCCCTCCTAATAGGCTAATACCCAAACAGATCAATTATTGATTTATTTCTCACTTCCCATGTGACCCCCAACAGCTCGTGTCGTTGATTTATATCCTCCTTTGCTGCCTATAAATACAGCACATTAATTCTCAGACCCCCAAATCAGAACCAACCTTTTCTTGACCACCTTTCACCCTTTTGCTACTTATCACACAATAATGGCTTCTTCTTCTTCTTCTTCTCTCCTCACCTTGGCTGCCTCTCTTGCCTTGCTCTCTCTTTTCACCCTTTCTACTTGCTTCGATCCTACTGTCATCAATTACACCACCTCTGCGGTTGCACTGAACTGGAACATGGGAAGTGCCACGTGGTACGGTTCCCCAACCGGCGCCGGCGCAGATGATAACGGTATATTTTAACCCACATTGTCTTATAAGTGCATATTGTTTACTAAGTTCATTTAAGTTCATTGGTTTAGCTCAATCAATACCAAGATCCAAAGTTTCATGGTCGTTTATCTTAATAACTGAGAAGATCTGGGTTGGCCATTAATTAAGTAAATGTTTCTTAAAATAGAATGGGTGAATGCATAGATTATTAGATTCATTTTAATTAATTTTTTTTATCGAAGCAAATGATGGTTAAATTTTGCAACTAATATTTTTGCTTGCACAGGTGGTGGATGTGGGTTCAAAAATGTAAACTTGCCTCCTTTCAATTCCATGACATCATGTGGGAACCACAATTTGTTCAAGGGAGGAAAAGGATGCGGTTCTTGCTATTTGGTAATTATACAATCTTTAATTTCTCTCTGTTCCTCTCGAAAATAATCTATTATCTGTTGTCTCATGTTGTTTTTTGTGAAAATTTATTATCAGGTGAAATGCACTGGCCACCCTGCATGCTCAGGCAAGCCGTCTCATATCACCATCGCTGACTTGTGTGATGGCGGCATCTGCCTCGATGCACCGTACCATTTTGACATGGCTGGTACGGCATTTGGATCCATGGCCTATCCTGGCAGGGCCAACGATCTCCGTCATGCCGGTAGACTCGCAATTGATTTCGCTCGGTGAGTTCAATTTAGATGACATCTGGTTTTAAAGGATTTAGAAATGCACAAATAAGATATTAGCCTCAAGAGATGCACAACTCTATAATCCGCTAAAATGTGGTTTATAAAACAATATATCGAAAACAATACTTAATTTAATTTCCAAATGTATTATTTTCGGAGAAGTATATATGGGAATTTGGGGTAAATACAGCACTGTTCGGCCTACAGGTGGGAACAGGAACAGGAATGGGCTCGGATTCAACTTGAATGGCTGAAATACTGTGTGCGTGGGAAAAAAT
This sequence comes from Carex parvula, assembly GCA_025461045.1. NCBI lineage: Eukaryota > Viridiplantae > Streptophyta > Magnoliopsida > Poales > Cyperaceae > Carex > Carex parvula. The sequence goes on along the minus strand of JAJGRW010001261.1, from coordinate 161,654 downwards.
TTGAATTTTTTTTTACGGGCACAGTAAAAGCCGAACAGGCCCTGCTTGGGCAATTGATATTTCTAAATATTAAATACTACTTTTGTCGCATATATAATTGATTAGATTTTAACAAACCGGTGGAGCAAATTAAATATCATACGGAGAACAAATTATTAATTGTACTTTTTTTATATATTAGGAGGACAAGTTTGTACAACATGCCCTGTCTCTGAAAGAAAATAGTACTGGTACATATCATGTGGTTTCTCGCTAAGAGGACAAAGCAAAAGTTTAACTTTTCAGAGGTGTTGATTAAAAAATAGAAAACACTGTTGCAAAGTAGAAATCTTTTATTCTGTACAAAGTTCTCTGTGGGCACTTTTGCCAGCTTTAATTAACTAAAGAATCTTTTCATCTAATAATAAAAGTTTATAAAACACAATTTTTCTACTTTTGTTATAGTGTACCATGCCAGTACCCAGGAAGGACAATTTCATTCCATGTGGAGCAAGGATCAAACCCTAACTACTTGGCGGTGTTGATCGAGTACGAGGACGGAGAAGGCGACCTAAACATGGTCGAGATTATGGAAAGCAACTCACGCAATTGGGTGCAGATGAAAGAATCATGGGGTGCTATTTATAGGTTGGACACAAATCGCCCGCTCCATGCCCCGTTCTCAATCCGGATGACCGACGACAAGAACCGCAAGCTGGTGGCGAGTAATGTGATCCCGGTGAATTGGAGGCCAAACACTTTTTATAGATCTGTTGTTCAATACAGTTAAATCACCAATTTGGTGTATTCTCACAAGTATTTATCGCTTATTTGGTTCAAAACTATTGCATTTTGTGACTGAAACACGGTCATATAAATGCTTTGCTAAAGGAGTCAGGATTGTTTTTGGATTTTGGTCATGAAAGGGTTTGTATTATTATGTTATTCTGAGGGTTGGGTATGGTCATCAGTTATTGTAATCTTTATAATTATATATATATATATGGAACAATTTATTTTCAAATATTTTTGAAGTGAGAATTTATAGCCAGCGGAAGGCCGAAGAGAGGCAAGACACTCTCCCTCCCACTGCCGAATTTTTATTTTACCATCTTTGGAAAAAACATAAACCCTCTAGGCACTTTTTTTTGTTGTTGAAAATTTATATATTTACTATGTTCACAAATGCGGCTATAATCTGTGGACCTCGTAAATATGAAAATTCTCAAAAATAAAAAAGTGGGCAAAGCGATATCTTTTTTTTCAAAGATGGCAAAAAAAAATATTCGGCTCCCGCATGAAATTTCTTACGAATCAAACGGTTTTAACTTTGACATCAGTTAGAATTTAGTCCACGACCATCGAAATGCCATTGATTCCTTGTGTTTTTTTTTTTTTTTTGGATTAATTCAAAAAAAAAAAACATAAGGAATCAATGGCATTTCGATGGCCGTTGAACTAAATTCAATGGCATTTGATTCCTTATGTTAGATGAATATTACTCGGCTAAAGGCTTTCTATCACCTTTCTAGTTCCTAGCCTAGTCATGGCGTTAATCAATCAAACATTCAACATCCCCTCATCATATTTAATTAATAAAAGTACTCATTTAATTAATAACATCATTTTATCAATTATTCTTTATTACTTAACCTTTTTAATTAGATCACTTAAAATTGTTAACTCAGTTTCTTTTACAGACTCGTTCAATTGTTAACCTTCCAGTCCAATCAGTCCAATCAAGTCTAAATAATTAAGTCTGAATCCAACAGTCCAAGTCCAGTTCATTTAATCACATCAATTTTCAAATGTCTAACTAGTAAAATCTAAGTTCAATAACAAGTCCAATCAATATTTCTTTTCTTTAATTCAAATTTTAAGGCCGGCCATGAGAACGGTATATTTGTCAATTTCGTTTTTAAAATAATTTAATAAAAAGGTAAATAAATGAAAGGGGATGGAAGAAAAAAGTTAAGTTGTCATAGGGATATTGGATATTATGGTGTTTTCATAGAAAAATTGACTATTTTGAAAGTTTGTATGGGTACACTGGAAAGTTTCCCTTGATGAATTTTTTTATATATTATTTCTCTTATTCCTAACTTTTGTATATTCAATTCTGAATATTTTAGAAATTTCGAATTATTGGCCTACTTTTTATATCAGTCCAATTGAATTGAATTAATCTGCTAAATAGTAATTAACTTCAGAATAACTAAATTATCTTGTTAATATGCTCAACAAAATAATATTTCAATTATATTTTATCTATTTCACTGAAAACACGTTCAAACATTTTGGTTTTCGTTATTTCTTCCGAAATCAAACAGATCAACATCAAAGTGGACCCTTAGAAAGCATTATTTTTGAACGGATGATTTTGTTTGTATTTAAATAGGTTTTCTGCAAGGGGTTTTTGAAATTTCATAATTTGCATAAGTTTTATATTTTCGGTCAGTTCTTTCATCTCCCTTAATAGCCATCAGGCGCAGGGGCGGATTCAGGATTTTCGTTAAGGGGGGCAAAAAAATATCGAATCGGATTTAAATCCATTAACCAATTGGGTACTCGACAAAAAATAATGCTTTAACTTATACTTTCCAATGCTTTGACTTGTAATTTCTGATGCTCTAACTTATAATTCTAATTACCAATCAAAATTCAACATATTTATTTCAATTTTAATCCTAAATTTAACTCGAATTACAAATTAAACGTCCAAAGGGGGGCCAAAAAAAATTCCAGGAGGAGCAAAGTCGATCGAAACCAATAAATCTCCACTAAAACTCAAAATTCAGAGAGGCAGCTGCCTCCTGGAATACTCTGGGTCCGCCCCTGATCAGGCGTAAAATATTTGAAAAATCACTACATTTTGTTATAATTTTGCTGTCTAACTCTACACACTTGGATTCCAAATTTGTATTGATCTGAAAAATCATTAGATCGGGTGTAGCTTTATTTGTAATTGGTGGTAGCTGGATTTATTGTTCAAAACATAAATACTTGTATAATAATATCACGATTTGTCCACACTTTACGTAGAACCATTCATTAAATTTGCAATTTATCCGCTCACGGGCTCACCCCTCTTTAGTCTGTTCTCTACATATAAATACACCTCAACTTCATCCCAGCAAAATCAAATTCATCTTCTCTGAAAACCTTTCCTCCTTCAATAAATAACAACAATGGCTTCTCGTCTCCTTACCTCTGTTCTTTCTCTTGCTTTGCTCTCTCTCCTTATGCCTTCTGCTCTCTCAGGTATTTACCCACATTATTATTGAATAAATCTCATTTTTTAGCATTTATTTAGCTGAACTGGTACCAATTACCAGAGAAATGTATATATATCCTATCAGAAAATCAAAATGTCTACTCCAGATTCCAAGTTCCTAAATCCTAATTTAAAAAAACATGCTTGTGCATATTGGTATTTTATGGATTGATTTGTTTTTTTTTTCTTTTATAATCCAAACAACTTGTGCAGGAAACACCGTTTCATTCCATGTGGAGGAAGGCTCGAACAACATATACTTTTCCGTAAGTATTAAGTACGATGGTGGCGACATTACTGCCGTCGAGTTACAGGAAACCAACTCGCCATATCCTGGTGTCACAGGCTGGGAACCCATGACACACAATGTTGGTACCATTTGGAGGTTGGACCCGAACCACCCGACCCTGCCACCTTTCTCGTTCCGGATTACCGACAGCAAGGGCAAGAAGGTTGTGGTAAAGGATGTCATCCCGCCGAACTGGAAGCCCAACACCGTCTACACCGGAACTATTGCTTAATCGATCGGCCTAATTAATTAAGCTATCAAGAGTGCATGGTTGCATGCATTTTAGTATAATTGGTATGTGCGAGTAACATATGTTTTATTGACTGATAGAACTTATGGATCACATTAATTAAAATTATAATTGATCCATTATAATTTTTACTTCTGAAATTTAGTTATGAAGGCTCTTGTTGTGTGAATTATATACGGCAAGAACATTAGATATATGTAACTGTTCTTTTTAATTTGTATTTGATTGTTCATGCAATTTAATAAAATATTTATCAATAAATGAGAGTGCAAAGGCGCGACAATACTTTTATTTGAATATATACTGTCATAGGAATTTCCTGGTAGTCTTTTTTTTATATGGCATTACTTACATAATTAATGTTTTCTGATTTTGTACTTTTGACTCTTTGAGGAATTAACTTGTATTGCGTTGGAATTGCTTCAGACAATTTATATTCACTTAATTATAACTGTGGAAACGACTGATTAATATGCAGTTTGCTATATATAGGATATGTGCAATAGCCAATAGATGCAAAGAACAGAACAATTTACTTGTACTGTTATTAATTGTCTAAAGGGTTCTAACGTCCATTAGGTGCAAAGAATAATTCATTTGAGGTACAATTGTCTCGCAAAAACAAGTAAAAGGAAATAATCAAATAAACAAACTTAAAAAAAAATTCCAATCAAGAACTAGTCTTTGGTCTAGTGGCAAAGACACATAGCATTTATGTAAGAAGTCATGAGTTCGAAACTCGGATGGAGAAATTATTTGTTGTAATAATAAGAATATTAAATAGTTGGGTAGCTTGACCTCAATCTTTACTTAAAAAATAAAAATTCCAATCAAAATTTTGAATCTGTATCTGAACCGAAACTTTGGTTAAAATTTGGTCCTTATTTTTTTTTGAAAAAAAAAACCCAATGAATTTGTTTCCTGACAAATCATCCTTTTTATTTTCTAAAAACGATGATCGGAATCCACCGTCTCTGCCGATATTTCCTTTTCAAGTAGTTGATATTAAAAGAATAAAATCAAAGGGAATACATTATTTAATTAATCTCTACAATTGGAAGTTTGGAACACAAAGTAACGAATCTAATAACGATTCCATGTGAATGACAAAGTAGGGGAGTGTAAGACAAGCCACGTGAAGGTGGACCGTTCACCTTTGTCCTCAATCAAATTTTATTTAAGGCAAAGACGTATCATGGGATAAAAAACTAACTCATAGGATATATTATATATGTAGTTTTTAATTGCTTGCCTTCAACGTAATTCTCATCTATATTTAATGAGTGAGTCTATGGTATTGTGCATAGCACGATTTGTTTATGATATGAATTAATATTTTCGTTTTCAAAATTCTAATAGTCAATCCGAACCGTTCAACATAATTTTCATATGAATATGTACTTGCAAATCTGATTTTATATTTTTTAGAATTTTTCTACTATTTTTAAAAATAGATAGAAAATCATTGTTTTTGGATGGTCCAAAATTATCAGATCAAGTGATTTTCTACCTATCTTAAAAAATTGTAAAAAAGTTTTAAAAAAATATAAAATTCGGTCTGCAAGTCATATTCATATGAGGATCATGTTGAACGGTTCTGATCGACAGCTAGAATTTTGAAAATGAAAATATTGATCCGTATTACGAACCAACTTGTGATATGCATAGTACCAAAGACTCACTCATATTTAATTATTATTTTTTAAATGAATAAGTAAGCATGTATGAGCACAATAATTAACTGTGCATTTTAAAAATAAGTTGAAAAACAAGTCTGAAAGATCAAAAATTGTTGTTCACAACTGTAAAATGCAAGTCTACATGGTCAAAACTCACAATTTATGACAACCGTCAACAATTTTGTCTTAATTAAAATAGACAAATGTATATCAATTTTAGAAGCTTATAAATTTAATATTTTTCTTTATAAAAAAATGAACTTACGATGAATTTGAAATCCAATGACGGAACATGTTAACCTTTTTCTCATTTATTTTAGGAAAACAGCGATTAAGACTAAAATATTTTATTTCATCTTTCTTAATTTCAAAATTTCTTAAATACTTTTTCTGAAGAATAAATTTAAGAATTTACGTTTCTCAAATTAAAGAATGATTCTAGTTCAGGTACTAAAAATGAGAAGAGAGGAGAGTATTAGGGGAGATAACGAGCGGGGAGGGGGAAATAAATCTGCTGCGATCCTAGAGGATCGCAGGGTCCCTGCGATTCCAATCCCAACCGTTCATATGTTTTGAGATTCGTGCACAAAAATTGACTTCTCCAAAAGATTCGGGGTTTCATCATTTGAATGGTTGGGATTAGAATCGCAGGGTCCTGCGATCCCTCAGAATCGCAGCAGATTCTCACCCGCGGGGAGGGAGGAGGGTAGTGGGTGGGAGTCTGAATTTGTTGTTTTTCTTTCGTCAACAGTTGTGTCTTAAATGAAATAGACAAATGTATGTCATAAAATTAGAAGATTATAAATTTTTTTTCTTTATAAAATAATAAACTTACGATGAATTTGAAATCCAATCATGGAAAATTTTAACCTTTTCCTCATTTATTTTAGGAAAACAGTGATTAAGACTAAAATATTTTATTTCATCTTTCTTAATTTCAAAATTCCTTAAATATTTTTTATGAAGAATAAATTTAAGAATTTACGTATCTCAAATTAAAGAATGATTCCAGTTCAGGTACTAAAGATGAGAAGAGAGGAGAGTATTGGAGGAGATGACGAGCGGGGAGGGTAGTGGGTGGGAGTCTGAATTTGTTGTTTTTCTTTCGTCAACAATTGTGTCTTAATTGACATAGACAAATGTATATCATAAATTAGAAGCTTATAAATTTAATTTTTTTTCTTTATAAAAAAAATAAACTTATGATGAATCTAAAATCCAATCACGGAAAATTTTAACCTTTTCCTCATTTATTTTAGAAAAACAGTGATTAAGACTAAAATATTTTATTTCATTTTTCTTAATTTCGAAATTCCTTAAATATTTTTTATGAAGATTTCTCAAATTAAAGAATGATCCAGTTCAGGTACTAAAGATGAGGAGGGAGAAGGATAGTGGGGAGATGACGAGCGGGGAAGGAGGAGGGTAGTGGGTGGGAGTCCGAATTTGCTGCTTTTCTTTCGAAAAAGTAGGAATTCGTTTTCACGCATCCAACTGTTCAAAATTTTTCATGTTCGAATTTCGACGAAATCAACCGTTGAATGAGGAAAAATATGTTTATGCTTTTCCCAAAAAAAAAAAAGCATATTTCATTCAAATGAGTAAGACGATGAGTGAGGAAATTATTGGTAAAGGTATTTACAATGTAATTTTCGAATAAATAAAATTAACTTTCAAACATTTTTCAATATTGAATTTTGTTTCCTTTCAAAATTGATAACAAAAACTTGAAAGCATAAACAGAACGCTCGCTTTCTCTAGATACATTTGACCGCATATAGTTGTCTCAAATAGGTTCATAATTAGAAGTGTAATTGAAATTATTTTATTCGTTTATACGATTCATGATGTCTATAATAACGTGGATATCATAGGATTTTTTTTTCCGTTAATTTAATGAGTATGGATATGTATATAGATAAGAAAAATATTTGTTAACTTATTATAAGTATGGATATGGATATGTGTATGTATAAGAGTACGATAAAATCTATGTCATACCTATTATCCTATTGAATTAGTTATAAATATTAACTTGTATATGATAATTTTAATTATTTGTATATATAACTATACAATTTCTATTATTATTAGATTTGTTTATACAACATTTTATATAACTTTTTAATTTATCATAAAAATTGATATCAAAAGTTTTATTTATTTTTTAATTGATAATTTTTGACGAAATTGATTCATACAACATTTTATATCACTTTACTTTATCTAATTTTATTTTTTTTAATTAATGGGGGAAAATATAACTTTATTTATGATATTATGTATGTGATGTGTTTAATATATTATTTATTTTTTATATTTTTGGATTAAATTATACAAGTTATCATTGTATTTGATAATCACCTTTTTATTTTGTTATCCGTTATTTTAACGGATGAGAATAGTATATATGTAAGGTTAATATTTAATCAGGTAAAAATAGAGTATAAATAAGACTAATTTTATAAAAATATAGTTGTGTAAATGCTTTCATTCAATTCATACCATTGACACCCTTAATTCACTTTAACCGAGGGAGTTTTAATAACAAGCCATTAGTATGTTATCTTAAACAGAATCCTTAAATTTTGTTTAATATGAGCCAGCTATTGATCCATATATATTTTATTATATATGTCATGTCCTTTCAATTCTTGTTACTTATGTACGGATGATCCTTCAAAAAATGTTCTCCATCACAGTAGAAATAGTTTTGTTGTTACTTCTAAAGTAGAATATTTGTTTACAATTATGAACATAATTATTCAGAACTCAAGAATAAATATTTGATTTAATGATAAAAGTTAATATTCTTTAAATGAGAAATTGTATGTTTTGACAACTTCTGTTAATATTGAAAAACAAAAAACAAAAGAAAGAGAAATTGTATGTTTGAAATCTGAATGAAATTTTTATAGACATTAAAATTCAGTAGGTTTAAACATTTGTCTTTCTATAAAAAAAATATTATTAGAAACCCTTTACTGCTTTACAACATTTCTCAATCGTCTCAGATTTAAGCAAATGGATTCTCAAAGAAACTATATAAATTTACTATTTTTAACATTTTTCATAAAATAAATATAAAAAAAACAGAAAAAGAAAACACGCACAAGCACAAACACAAACACAAACACAAACACAAACACAAACACCACATTGGATCCGCATCTTCTGAGATAATTTATTTTTTCAGTTAATCTAAAATTGGACTAATTTTTTTTTCATTGTCTATTCGGAATGCACCGGGGCACAATATTATTGTGCTTTGAGATTCGTACAGAGATCTTGAATGGTCCGGATTTTCTGCATGTTAACTCAAAGTTTGTTACATCTCACGGGATGCAAATTGTACAACATTCTAATACGTGTCGTGTCTGATTCATGTACACTACGACACGTCTTAACTTATTAAACGTGTCAACACAACATGACACACTTGACAGACGACACGGCTAGACAGTAGACACCGCACACGGTGCAGGGTGCAGCTCATTTTTTTTTTAAATCTCGTGCTAACTTCACCGTACGTCAACAAATGGAAGATGCTAGAAATTAGACGACCGGACAAACTTGTCTGGGATTCACGCAAGGAAAGGAAGCATGTGAATAGTCGGTGCACCGTTGCAAGTTGTAATAGAGGGAGCCTGCGACAACTGACTGACCGGACGAATAATACATTATACATTTGCTTTTATGTGTCTATCCTCTCCTGTGTTACAACTTACAAGTGTATCAAGCGTTGCAACGAATTGGTTTCTTGGGTCGAACTTGTATAGTTTCGCAACACGAATCGCAGCGTATGCATTACCATTCAGTTCTGGCTGTAGACTGCAAACGAAAATAAATTCACCAAGTACATTTTCATTGTACAGGAAATCAGTTTCGGTACAAAACAAATGTGATTCAAGAGGAGATCTATTATGTTCGATCTAAACAAAGGGCTCAGAACTAAGGACAAACACTCTCTGCTGGTGATTCCAATGGCAACTCAAGGTGAATTGCAAGTAGTGACAAGGAGAAGACGCTTCCCCCAAGCTTGGAGTATGTAACCCATGTGATCAATCTTAGTGCTTTTCAAAAATAGATCAATATAACATATAGCATTAAATAAGATCCAATACAATATTTGCATCAAAATTATGTCTTTACTACTTAATAATCATGTGATCAAGTTTTGACCAAAAGTCTTGGTCATGATGCAACTTGAATAAAAAATTCATTTAAACTAAGTTGTATATGATCCAATATATGCAAAAATGAGTGCCCATGTGATTCATGTCTTGATGCCTGTTTGGCTACTAGAGGCCTCCAATATTGCGCATCTCCAATAATAATACATTGAACAACATTTTTGTGCATACATAATCAGGAAATATAAATTCTTCTTAAAAAAAAATTCGTCCAAAATTATAAGAAAATATTTATACATAAAAATAATTTGAATATGTATTGCTTAATACAAATCACTGAAAATCATTATCATTAGAAAAAACATTATTGCATCTTATATGAATTGACAATGGCTCTAATACCAAATGATAGAAATTTAACAAAATCATAACGTGTTTTGCAATTAGAACACAAGCAATTCAGAATCCGTATATCCAAAATAAAATAGCAAACTGAATTTAACTGTAATGACGACATCATTAAGAGGAGCGTAAATACTAATCATCAACGGTTTTCCTCAGACGTGATGATGGAGACCTTAGGCTAATTATAAATCAAAAGAAGTAATCTAACAAAAAATTTGAATTTTTAGTGTTAGATTTCATTATCTTGCTCTTCATAGTGTCTCTAAAAAAATAAAAAAATAAAAAACCTGGCCATAAAATGGCCGGTTTCTAGAGAGGAGGAAACCGGCCATTTTATGACCAGTTTGGACATTTTTTGAAAATCCAACGAATTCTGGGAATTTATTAATTTGTAATTAACTTTGGATATTAATAAAAATGTCGGAAGGTACCTGGTGGATTTATTTTATTTTATTTTATTTTTTGGCTTCAGAACAGAATGTCATAACTCCCATAACTCCACATTTTATAACTCATAATATTATGAGGTACAGGTTGGTTTTTTCTTAAAAAAAAGTTGAAACCGTGGAAGAGTAGATAATGTTTACCGACAATTTTATTAATATTAAAAAAATATATAAAATTTAACATTTTGAACCTAAAGTTGACAAATTTCGAAATTTGTTTAATCTAAAGAATAATTTTTCAGATCCAGGCTTTCTTTCTGGAAAATTATTCTCTGATTCAAAAATCTCTTTTTGAAAAATTATTCTCTGGATTTGTTTTTTTTTCAATTAAATAGAAGATGTTATTATTTATTTATTGTATTGAAATATTAAAAATATTTATATATTTTTTTAAAATAGATAGAATACTATATAATTTGATTTATTAAAAAGACTGCGACAACCAGGATCAACATTTTTCAGGCCGGATTTTTTACGGCTGTAAGAAAAATTAAAATATTTCTAAGTGTGTTATTGAAAAAATATAAAAATGTCTTGAATCTGAGTTATTGATTCCGGTTCAAAAATCACTTCTAGATAAATACATAAAATATTATGACCCTTCTATTTTTGAATAAATAAGAATTTTCTCCGACAAAAGTAAGACCAAATGATTTCTTATAATTTTTTTTCAAAATGAATACAATATCTTAGAATTTAAATGTACTAGAAGGACCACAATAATTTATGTATTTACTCAGAATTGACTTTTGAAACGGGATCAATAACTCAGATCCAAAATATTTTTATTTTTTTCCAATAACACACAAAGAAATATTTTAATTTTTCTTACAATCTCAAAAAATCCGGCCTGAAAATATTGATCCGGGTTATTTGTCACAGTTTTTCTAATAAATCAAATTATATAGTATTTCATTTATTTTAAAAAATATATATAAAATTATTTGTAATATTACAATATAAAACATAAATAAATCATAACATTTTATGTTTAAAAAAAATCTCAAATCCGGGGAATTATTCTTCAGAAAGTAAGTCTGGATCCGAAGAATTATTCTCTGGATTGAGCAGAATTAAAAATAATCTGAAAAACCGGTGTAAATTGTTAAGTTAAAAAAAATTATTATTAATAAAACTTCAGCAATGTTTAATTACTTTTGGTGAAGACATTTGTATTGACATATTTGTTGGGTGACTGCAAAGTAGGTTCTAGTGCTCATTGGACCTACTTTAGGTTCGATGGGCTACAGGATCTTTTAATTTACTTTAAAATCCGTGTAGCCTGTTTTAATATTCGTATGTGCTCGTGTTAATTTTCAAATTTGATGCTTTTCATGTCTTTCATATTTGAAGTAGTGTTTGCTTGATATTTGATTATATTTTTCTATATTTGACGAAGTACAAATGATGATTTTTTGTTTATTGACTGCCCCTTTTTTTTTTTTTTTTTTTTCTGTTTCTTATGTTTTACAAAGTGATTGAGTTATTCCTCTGCTCAAACGAGTTCGAATCTCATAAAGTAACTTAATTTTTGAGTTTAGATCCGGATTGTCAGATTCGAATCGGATTGACAGATTAAAGAGGCTTCTTGCGCTCTACGCTAGCTGAATTAGTCCGTATTCGAATCGGACAGTCCGGATCTAAACTCAAAAATTGAGTTAGTTTAGGGGATCCGGACCCCTAACAACCAGGGTCCAGTATTGCTAAATTCTACATTTACAACCCTGTGAATTGCACGTGTAACCTGCTAGTTTCATATATTTTTATGAATCTCCGATCTCGTAAGCATTCCATTATGAGCCAAATTTCTTTTGTTTATACCCGGCAAGCATAATAATTCGATTATATTTCCTTCCCTTGAAAATTCTCCTTCAGTGACTTGGATCGGACTAGGATTAATTTTCGGGCCTCAGCAGCACATGCCAGTAAGGCCTTATTTTTCCTGTACATTTTGGCCCATAAAATCTTTACTATGAACAGACGTATGAATCCGAGATTCTCATCCGTTTCGTCTTTCCTATTTTCTGGGCCCAATTAGTAAAGTTTCAAAATGTATTTATGGGCCTCTTTCGTACCAGCATGGTGGGATTTGTTCTGTAACAGTCTGCCTCGTACTAGTCCGTTGTCCGTACCGGTCTTCACCAGAAACAATCCGTACCAGTCCTATTGTTCCTACCAGAATCGTACCACACTAGCCGTCCGTCCGTACCAGTAATTACCAGAAACTATCCGTAGCAGTTCCATGATCTCTACCTGAATCATACCGTCTTAGTCTGGTTTGCGGTACTCATCTATGTCAACCCAGTTACTATGCTGCTTGCTCCATTCTTCGACAGGTCATGTTTAGTTGTGAATTAAGAGGTGGGATAAACTTCTTACTATGCACTTATGTTGTTAAATGAAGAGTAAAATAGATGTAAGAGGTGAATTAAGTTACTCTACTAGATATTCTCTAGAAGAATTAACTTACTATACACTTATTCTGAGTGCAAACTCATTGTCACACATTGATGTTCATTTTCTAACATCTTACTCTTCTAAGAGAATTAATTATAGCGATGATTTATATTATCAAACGAGATATAAAATATGAAAAGTAAGATATACGTTCATCCATATTTATTCTCATACACAACATGAAAATTCTATATAATTCGCCTTCACCCACGTTTAATCGTTTAATCTCATGAATTGGAGATCTGGTCCGCCCCGGCTCAGATCTCATTCTATACGATCAGGTATTACTGGATCTGATTTCATGACACCTGTCACCATGCACTACCTGTCATATATACAATAGTATTGTTCTCAGAAGTTTGTAACAAATACTCGACCGAAGTATGTAACAGGGATCTTAACAGAATATTTCGATTCACTGATCACTGTTCTTGATGTACATCCGAAGGCGCTGCAGACGAGCAATTTCTCCTGTTTCATTAGGTAATACAGTAATAAAGATATACATAATTGTCCGTGTTAAATACTCCTCTGTTTTGCATTCTGGTAATATCAATTCAATTATTTATTTTAGCATGGTGTCCATTTCATTCATAATTGATGTGATAAATTACTATATACTTCTTTGCTTATTAATAAAAGAAGGCAACAAAAAAAACTATATTTGGGCAGACTTACAGAGCAAATTAAGTTATTCATTCTTTTTGCAAAAAAAAAAAAAAAATGCATTGTAACTCACACGGATGACTATACTTTTTCCAATTTATTGTCTTCTTTTTAAAACTCATTTTACTCTTTATTATAAAAATATGTAGTATGTTTAAGAGAAATATTAATCTTTTAATTGGTGAGTTGTGAGGGCAAATGATTTGTGCCATACACACAAGTGTATGCTTTAAATGTCAATGTGTATGTGTCATCCGTAGAAAATAAACTATTTGCCCTAAAAAACCGATCAATTAATTAGAAGACTAAACATTTTTTTTACAAAGACTACGTATTATTATTTTTTAAATAAAGGATAAAATAAGAATTTCATAAATTTAAAATGAGTTTTAATATAAAACGCAATAAATTGGAAAATTTTGTGAGTTTTTGAAATTTATAAGGGTAAATATGATATTGTGAATTTCAGAGTATTGCACAATTTCAAGATTTTTGAAGGTATACATGAAAATTTCCCCTTATTTTTTTTTTTTTTTTTATACGAGTTTAAATTGAACTCGCTCAACCTGCAAGTCAGGTCCTCCCTGAACATGTTTAATATATAGGCCGTATATCCGATTTTAGTTCTTTAAAAGCAAAACTGTCCTTTTTATAATTAAAATGAACTGTTGGAAAGAACAGAAACAATGCAAAAACATATATATATTAAATGAAAAGGCAACAGCCTACTGTTGGGAGAAGAGAAGAACAAAGAGACTGTCGGGAATAGTATATGAACCGTTACATGATTGATGTCAAAATATGGGAACGAAGATGATGCTCTTCTAGTTCTGCTTTTGGCTTTTTAGAATTCATCTTTGATACAGTGAGAGAGACAAATATCTTGTGCGTAAAAGATATGTTATAAATATTAAATGAGCACTGCAATTCATACTGATAATTGATCAAAATCAACCAAGAAATAGAAGAAATAGGAAAATAATAATAATGATTTGGTGTATTGTAGAGAGGAAATGCTATTAAACATGTTTTAACTAGCAACTTCAACTGACTGGGGCTACCCCTAAATATATATAGAGAGAGAGAGAGTGGCTAATATTAAAACGTTTGCACCAAGTCCCTCGTGCAACCAAGTCGTTTTCGGATTTTCAAAGTCCAAACGGTCGATCCGAGCCGTTAGATGTGATCTCTATATTAAAATCTACTTGGAGACCAAATTTTTTATTTTTTTGGAATTTTTTTACTATTTATTAAGCCACTTTGAAAATTGTTGATCACATGGTCCAGAATTTAGTTGCACTGTTTTTACTGTTCATCCAGATCAGCAATTTTCAAAGTGCCTTAATAAATAGTAAAAAAATTCCAAAAAATGTAAAATTTGGTCTCCAAGCATATTTTAATATATATTGAACATCTAACTGTTCGGATCGACCGTTTGGACTTTGAAAATCCGAAAACAACTTGGTTGCACGAGAAGCTTGGTGCAAACGTTTTGATATTAGCCACTCTCTCTCTCTCTCTCTTTCTATATATATATATATATATATATATATATATATATATATGGGCTATGGTGAGTTGCGAAGTAAGGATCTTATTTTACTTCACGCTCATATTTCTGTTTGCAAAGACCAAACAGTCGATCCGAACCGCTAAAGATGATATCCATATTAAAATGTACTTGGAGACAAAAATTTTCATTTTTTGAAAAAAATTTACTATTTTTTTAGATAGGTAGAAAACTGTTGTTTTTGAATGGATTTTGGACCCTAAAAAACAGTAATTTTGAAATATACTAAAAAATTAGTAAAAAATTTTCAAAAAATGTAAAATTTGGACCCTTAGCACATTTCAATATGGAGATCATGTTGAGCGATTCGGATTGTGTCTTTGAAGTTTCAATATATAAAATATGGGCGTGAAGTAAAACAAGACCCTTACTTCACAACTCACCAATGCCCAGCTCTCTCTCTCTCTCTCTCTTTATATATATATATATATATAGCAAAGCTAGGGTGTGATGTGCTCACCAAGAGGGTTTGGTGAGCACAACTCCAAAAGTATATCGGATCAGCTTCAAACGGCGAATCCAAACTGTTGAAATTCATGTACTTCATGAGTGATGCATGTACATGCACAATTTTAAAAAATTCGAATTTATTTGCTATAAGGTCAAGCGGTCAATGAAATGATGAAAAATGAATATATAAAACTTATAAAATAACTTATAAAAAATTCATTTCTTTGACCGCTTGACCTTGAATTCGAAACTTTCAAAAATTTGCATATACATGCATCACTTGTGAAGTACATAGATTTTAATAGTTTGAATTCGTCATTTGAAACCGATCTGATATACTTTTGAAGTTGTGCTCACCAAATCCTCGTGGTGAGCATATCACACTCTAGCTTTGCTCTCTTTATAGAGACAGAGAGTCCGGCTAATATGATTTTAGCACTTTAGTTGAAATGCAGTCAAGATGGTAACCAGTGTACTAAAATGCAGTTTCATGCGGCGCATATGCGGCCGCATATGCGTATGCACCCTCAATCCGCATGAAAAATTCATATGCGGACCGCATACACTGAAAACAGATTTAAAAATATTAATAACCCATTAACGGACTTATTGAATGAGTCCTCAGATCCGAAACGTTCAAAACCCACTATTTGAGTTCCGAACCCGGATCCGTTAAGACATGCAGGGCTCTCCTGCTTATTTTATAGCGCTCCAGCGCTTAGGTAATATGTATTTTGAGATTGTGGGACTAATTCAGAATGTACAAACCAGACTAGGGGCTGCTGGTTTGGAGTGCTGGGCTTTACTGGACTTTGTAAAGTGGGCTGCGAATTAATACTTCTCACTGCTTTGCTGGGCTTTCTTAAGTAGTTTAGTCGTACCACTCATTCCCGAGCCAGCCTACGGCACATACCCATATAGAGAAGAATGCAGAGAAGTAGAGACATGACAGCTAATGGACTTTTCTTTTATGTTATTAATGATAGACGCCTACGGCCTTACATCAAAAAAAAAAAAGAGTCACCCCAGAGCAAAACAAAAAAAAGCAGAAGTGGGCATAAAGAAAGCATAGACCAGTATTACTGAATTGACGCTCATTTAATAAAACTGCTTTGAACACATGAATTAAGTCAAAATTATTATTGAACTAATGTGTTTAAAAATTAAAGAAAGTATATCAAATACTTAAAAATCAAGATAGATTAATAAAAGTTCGTTACTAAACATAATATAATAGATAGACTGAACTTTTCTTTTCTTTTTTTCTTTTCTTTTCATTACTAAAATCCGCATATATATGTTTGCATAAAAATCCGCATATGCGGCTGTATACCGCATATGCAGTATGCGGTGTCCTTCCGCATACAGCATGAAAACCGCATTTAATAACATTGATGGTAACCGTCTGATTTGTCATAGGATCCGTGTTGTGATTATCCAGGAAAATGTTAACGGAGTGCTCATTTTTATCTCCGTTAGCTAGGGACGCTGAAAAATCCTCTCTTAGAGGGATCCGTATCCTCTGCGGAAAAGTGTAAAACTCCGCAGCTGCGGAGCAAAACGAACGGACCAGATTAATTCTCAGCCGCTTTGATATTCGGGCTAACAGAGGGGGCTGTATTATTGGGATTTGAGATTCGTGCAAAGTCAAAACTAATGGACCAGATTAAAAGCTCCGCATAGCTCCGGAGAGAACGGCTCGCTTCCCTCTTGGAGCGCTCTTTTTTATCTCCGTAGCTTCCCTATTTCGCTCTTTCCTTGGAGCTCCTCTCTCTCTCCCCAGTGTCGTGCTCCAGAGAGAGCAACTCTCGCAGAATTGCTAAGACCCTAAGTTACCCTCGATACCGCTCTTTCCCCTTCGAGCCCCTCTCTCTCTCTCTCGTCCTTATCTCCCCACCCCGCTCCCTCAACCCCGCTACCCTAACCTAAAGCTACAGAGCGCTCTGTCGTCTCTCCCCCATTTCGAACAACTGTGATGTGATGCCAAAAGATTAGTGCAAAATGAGATTGGTTTTTACTGGAATAAAGTATACAAGTAGATTGGCATCTTATTTTTGTATTGCATGATGTCACTTCAGTGTTATTTTTCAATATTTCTTGGCATATCTCAATGTGTAAGCATGAATTGGGATTCAACTGGTATAATTCCTCATAGAGCAAGTACAGAAAAAATTAAAGGTAATTTTTTTTGTGTACCTACACTGGAATCTATCAATGAAGTTAAAAAGTTATGATTATGAAGCACCAGTTATGACCGGAAGCAAAACTACGAACACAAAAATTGTGAACAAATAAACGTGATATAGGCAGGTCTATTTAAAAGGGACTTACAGCAAAACTATGAACACAAAAATTGGAGCAAGTTTGGGAAAAGCAACCTGATTGAAAACAGATGGCAATTGGTCGACAAATTTAGTGAGAGATAAAAAAGTTTCCTTACCATATTCCTGTATTAATGACCATACCTATACGAAGCATGGCATAATTAAGGTTGAAATTGGTACAATTTGGATACCTTACCTGTACCAACAGAAGGTTAGCTCGTTATGCACAATTTGGGAATAAGGGTTCAAAACTTTCTCAAAATGCTTACAATTATTTTGTTTTATCATATGCAACTATGGAGACATCAAACAACGCTCAAGATGGTAACAGAAGAGCAATACCATAATGACATGCTGTAACAGGAATTGATTAGGCTACTGTAACAGAATTAGTTAGAAAAAATTAGAATAGATATATGAATGTAATCTTGCTCAATATAAAGCTATGTAAACTCTGATTACAGAATCAATGAAAGAAATAAAAATTGCTCCCATTACATGATTATGTCTCTTTTATAATATGTTTTTTTAGCTATTTATAATTAGGAAAAACACCTCAACATCTCGAAATTTTTTCTCAGTATTTTCTTAAACTTCAAATTTAATTGAATTTAAAATATCTTGTACTAGTAGGAACCAAGAGGTTCACTTCCAGATTGATTATGCAAAAAGAAGTTTAATTGAGCTTTTGATTATTTGAAACAAAAAAAGTTCGATCGAATTATAATTTGTTATTTTGAGATTTCTGACTTGCAATTCAATAACATTTTTTTTCTGACAACAACATATAAACTGATAATTCTGATTGCATATTTTTATTTGAAACTGGTACAATACTCTAGACAAATGTTAGATGACGATATATCAAGCAAAACTGATGACAAAAATACATAAAACAACACAAGAAAATATGAGTAACCTATAGTCCAAAACAACACAAGAAAATAAGTAATAAAGATAAATATTAAAACAGATAACAAGAGTAAGCAATAATAAGCATTTTAAAGTAGCATTCAAGCATTATCATATGAAGATATACATTCCAGACACCACGCAGTACTTTTACTGGCATGTCTCCCTACCTGGTTATTTCACCACTGGTAACATAATCCTTTATGCTTGCTTAATCTCGTACTATCCGTTTCTTACCAAAATATAACTATCCTTTTGTATAGAAAAATATTACTATCCCTTTCTATCCCAAAATATAACTATCCTTTACTACCCCTTCAATGTCATCTTCATGTTCATGTGCCTTGGATCGTCATTTCACCAGTATTCATCTATCAAAAAATCATCCATTTAACTGTAGATTAAATCATAAAATTTGAGATTACTAAAAAAAAGGTTACCTAGAAAGATCAATACTAGTTCATTACAGACAACTAAGATTCGAGAATAATTATATCACTACAACAAAACAGGTCTTCAGCGACTGACATTAGCGACCGGTTTAGTCGCCGGTTGCTGAAGACCCCCTCTCAGGCAATAAGAAAAAAAAGTAAATTGTTTTCGGCGACGACCCCTTCAGCGACCGGCGCTAATACCCTTGAGAGACCGATTTGGCCCCGTCGCTGAAGGGTCTCAAGTAAAAAACCCCGCGCCAATATTCCTTTTCTCTCTGTCTCCTCTCTCGCAGTAGGTTAGACAAAAAAAAAAAATCGCGCGCGAACCCGCGCCGCCCGAACCCCCGCTGGAAGACCCCGACCCTGACACCGCTCTCTGACCCGCCTCTCTCTGACCCCGACCCGCTCTCTGACCCTTACTGCCACTTATACGGTACCAATTTCTTAAACGAATTTTTAGTATAAGTAATCTACTTCTTTTGGAGAGTTTATATATGAATGCTAGCTCGTAATTTGCTTATTTTGGAAGAACAATTGATATACATTTTGAATTGAGCAAGATTTGAAGCTTTTGGGCACTCACCAGTTCGGTACCAGTCCAATCATGTACTGGTACGATTTGAAGAATAGGAATCTATCTGTTTAGTTGATTTGATTTTGGGAATATAATCTACTTATTTCTCTCTTAAAACTTAATAAAACCCTTTTCTTTCTTTCATGTACTGGTACGATGTCGTACCATCGGTATCAAAAGAATTCCATGACCATCTTGGGGAATTAATGATCGGATGATAAATAAACATTTGACCAATCGATAATTATGATCATAAAAGGTTCATGCAAAAACTAGCTCTGAATAAATAATCAATGGCTGCAATCAAATCAGTATATAGGCTTGTAGAGTAGCTAGATATTATTTGATTACAACTTCACAACTACTTGCTCTGCTGTAAGAATATTCATTCTTCATATTAATCTAACAAGCAACCAGAGAATGGAAAGAAAAGTAGCAGAGTCAACAAATTAATTAATTAAGAGTTGCAAATTAAGATGAGGTGAGAATGACATAAACATCACCCATTGAAGAAACATATTCCATTCTAGCACCCATTTGTGATTTGTATTTGATATGTTTCCATCCTTGGAGAGTAACAGATTGATAAATTTCTAATCTCCCCTGATTCTTGAAATCAATTTGGAATTGTAGATTAACACTTACGCCAATTGCATGTCATCTCGTGTAATATTGAGGTACATTTATTGCTGCTTGGAACCATATATGGTTCGTCTAATATTGACTTTATTTACATTTATTGCTGCTTGGAACCATATATGTTGTAAGTTGTAATGAACAAAATGAATAACATTTGAATGTTGTTGCCACTTATACACTTGAAATAGTTATGATTGATTGATTATTGGGTTGATTAATTGATTGGTTAAGTAAAGCATAACTTTAAGTTTAGTTTTGACCTCGTGTGCATTTTATTTTATTTAGAACTAATCAAGGCAATGCAAGGCAAGGGAAGCATCATCTCTCTCTCTAGTACGTTTAAATTCATAGCTTATGTAGAACCGCTTGTATGGCTGTATACAAGTCCTGTTGCATGGATGATGCAACACTTGATTTGATTTTGTGTTTCTTTCATGACTTGCTTTAGATGGTCCGTTATCAATTGATGATATCTTGAGGGTCTAAAGTATAGATCTGGATATGAGCGCAAAATATGAGCCTGATCGAGCCCTCTGGCCCGCTTTTGACGCAGACATCTGTTATGCCAACACAGACAATAATGCTCACAACGATAACTATGGTCTCAGTGCTTTAGGTAGGTAAAATACACATACTTGAAATTGTAAATTTGTATTTAAATTGTGTAACGTAATATTAATTATCTTCAATTTAATATTTCAGGCAAGACGAGATCGACGTAATATTAATTATCTTCGCAATCGCAATCGCAAGCGCAATCATATTCTTCGACGCCGCCTCCTCTCAGGCAAGAATACATAAATGTGATTTCAAGTCAGGTGTTGGGCGTGCTTCAATAACCGTTCAACCAATTCATGGAGGAGATGAGGCGTAGCGTGGGACGTTCTTCGTCTCATGAGGTACGAAATCTGATTTTTGGGTATGTTTCAATCCAATAAGAACACCAAGTATGGCAAATCAATTAACGGAACAATAAAATTCTAAAAATTGTAAACCCTAAACAGTAAACCCTAAAAATTTTAGTTATATTCTCACAGGGAGGTTCTAGCTCGCACCATCCCGATGCTCAGGATGATAGCGGGGATGATTTAGGAGATGACTAGTTTTCGGATGTTTTGATTTGTATGTCGTACTTTAGATATTTTATTTTTATGTCGCACTTTAGATTTGATATTTGATGTTTATGTAGTACTTTACATATTTGTTGTTTATGTCGTTTTGTGAACTGCTTCGTACATACCAATTGAAATTATTTTTTAATTCCTTTTAAATTGTTTGGTGCTTGGTACGTTTCGTACCAGTATTTTATATTGTTGAATTGCTTGTGAGTTGTTTGTGAATTGTTTGTGAATTGCTTGTGAATTGTATATTTGTCGAGAACGACGACGGTGAATTGTATATTTGCTTGTGAATTCTTTTTAAATTGCTTGGTGCATGGTACGTTTCGTACCAATTGGGGAAAAGAAAAATAAAAAAAAATATATAAAAAAAAAACACCCTTCTGCGACCGATTCTGGGCCCATCAGAGACCGGCCAATCGGTCTCTGATGGTCTTCCCGCCATGTCAACATACAACATCAGCAACATATTTCATCGGTCGCTATAGGGTCATCTGCGACCAGTTACGTCAGCGGGGTGGTCATTAGCGACGGAGCAACTACGACTGGGTCTTCTGTGACCGATTTCGGTCATCTACGACTGGCGCCATTACCTTCTGCGACCGATTCGGCCGGTCGCAGAAAGGTGCTTCTGCTGTAGTGTATTGTTTCGCAAAAATTCCAATTTTTCCTAATATATATATATAAATTTGGCTAATATGGTACATGTAGCATAGAGGGCCTCCGTGCAACGGCTCAATATTTGAGTTTTCAAAATCCTCACGGTCGATCCGAACTGTTCAACATGATCTCCATATGAATATGTACTTGCCAACTAAATTTTACATTTTTTTAGAATCTTTTTACTATTTTTTAAGTAATTTACAAAACTGTTGTTTTCAGACCATTGAATTTTGTACTCATCTTAATAAATAGTAAAAAAATTAAAAAATATATAAAATTTTAATCTCAAAGCACATTTAATATAAAGATCATGTTGAACGGTTTGGATCTACTGTTCGAATTTTGAAAAATATTATTGTAAGATTTTGTAACTATCAAATGTTGTAGGTGGATCCCTCCTCATATTAAATTTCAAATATAGACCTTATTTTTAAATGTAAAAAATGTTAGTAAATAATTGTTAATTGATCTCTCTTTATACATAAATATTCAAAATAAGAAAACAACATGAGACATGGTAACTTCATTATATAAACCTCATTTTTATATGTCAAAATTGTTAGTAAATAATTGTTAATTGATCTCTCTTTACACATAAATATTCTAAATAAGAAAACAACATGAGATATTTTAACTCATTTTTTAAATGCAGTACTTCCTCCATTCCAAACAGTCCCATTCCCATACCATAATAAATTTGTACCGAATAAAATAATTGTTAGATGCAGATGAAGCCAAGTCTGTCATAGATTATGAGTTATTATCTGCGGAAGGGAGTTATTAACTTTTTTTTTGTTCTTCAAAATAAAAATATTAATTTCCACTTTACATTTTTGGAATAAAAATTGAATATCAAATTACTCCACTATTAAATATTCACAAAAATATTCCTCTCGAATTTCAAATTTTCAAACTCATATATTCTACACAGATGACATTATCTTCATCACCCGATCAAATACTAGTTATCTAAGTTTTCCTCACTTACTGTTTTCTGGTCTCCAGTTAATTAGAGCACGAAATGCAATGCATAGGACTAGGTTTGCATCAATTATTAAGTCTAACTTGATCAGCATTCACTTGGGCTTTCACTTTCAGAAGAATGACCTAAATTTAGATGTGACTTGATCTATCTTTTCTAGTCCAGCTATTCATCTTAAAATTTTTTTTCCTAATTCTACATAATAATTTGAAGTAACAAACTTATTACTCCTAAAAAGCATAATCATCTGCAAGCATGTCTAGTTAAATTATGCATTTAATTATACAATGCATAGTAAAAATATATAGTTTAATTCACACATATACATTATACATCGCACCATTAAAATAACATTAACAAAATTAATTAATAAGAGTTCAATAACATGTAAACAAAATATCACATGTGTTAGCACAACGATAATAATAATAACAATAATAATAATAACAATAATAATAATAATAATAATAATAATAATAATAATAATAATATAATAGTAGTAATACTATTAGGCGGAATTTCACGTATACTCCTCAAAAACTTCAAAATTACGTATTTCTTCCTCCAAAGTTTGAAATTACGTATTTCTCCCTCTAAACTTCAAAAACTCATAAATTTACCCATTTTATTGTCTTTTATATTAAAACTCATTCTAAATTTATAAAATGCCCATTTTACCCTTATTAAAAGCATAAAATGCTCATCATACTCAAATTTAAATCTAAAGGGTTCCTCTACTGTCTGAACTGCTTTAAGATATGTTCACGCTAGATCAGCACGAATCTTGAAGCAAACACACACGTATATTAAAGCGACATGAACATATCTTAGCGATTCACGCGTATCAAATTGCTTTAAAATTTGTGCACACTAGATCAGCACGAATCTTAAAGCCAACACACATATATTGAAGCTACACGCACAGATCTTAATGTGATGCGCGTGGATCGGATGGTAGAGGAACTCTTCATATTTAAATTTGAGTCTGATGGAATTTTTATGCTTTTAATAAAGGGTAAAATGGGTATTCTATAAATTTAGAATAAGTTTTAATATAAAAAATAACAAAATGGGTAAATTTGTGAGTTTTTGAAGTTTAGAGGGGAAATACGTAATTTCAAAGTTTAGAGGGGGAAGTACGTAATTTGAAGTTTTGAGGGGTATAATATACGTGAAATTCCCCCATAATAATAATAATAATAATAAGAGTGAAGCTATGGTACTATGCATAACACGGATTGGTCTGTACTATGGATCAATATCTTCATTTTTAAATTCAAACAATTAATCTGAACTGTTCAACACGATTTTCATATGAAATTGTACTTGTAGAACAAAATTTACATTTTTTACTATTTTTTGGATAGATAAAAATCACTTGATCTAAAAATTACATACCATTTAAAAATAGTGATTTTCTACCTATCTAGAAAGTAATAGTAAATTTAAAAAAATATATAAAACTTACTATGCAGGTACATACTCGTACATAAATTATGTTGAAGGGTTCATATTGACTCTTTAAATTTCAAGAACGAAGATATTGATCCCCACTATGGTTGCATATTACCATAACCTCTTTCATCATCATCGTCGTCATAATAATAATAATAATAATAATAATAATAATAATAATAAAAGAGGATGTCTATAGTACAGTAAATTGATTTTGACTATAGTACAGTAAAATTAAATTAAATTATAATCGTTCATTTTATCTTTCGAACGGTGTAGATTAAATCATTAATTGAACTCTCAGTTTGACTCCGTTACACAGATTGTCTTCTAAAAGGATATAATAGTCCTTTGCACAAAAACCTTTCCTTCGTTTTTCCCTCCCGTTTCTCTGTCTCCTCCCTTTCTTCTCCAGCCGCTGCAAAACATTTTCTCCTTTCCGCCTCTCCTTCCCTCCCTTTTCTCTTTGTCTCCTCACTTTCTTCTCCCGCCGCTGCAAAATCTTTCCTCCTTTCTCTCTCTCTGTAGTAACCAGAGAACCTTTCTCTTCTCACCATCTACCTTCCCAAGGGGCATCTCCCCCCTTCCAATGACCCTTCCAAGGGCAAGACCATCACTGCTTTCACCCTCTCTGATGGGGACTCCTCCTTCACCACCACCTACTACTCCTACACCCTCCACTTTCATTCAATCTCTTTCTCCGCTTCGACCATCGTTTTTTTTTCCAGAGAAAGCGATATTTCCCTCTTTCACCCCCTCCAAGAACGAGATGAAGTCATTTCTTCTCCAGTTGTATCCGAGACAGAGAGGAAGGACTTCGAGAGAGATCGGGGATGTAAAGCTGGATCAAGGAGAAAAAAAGCAGTGCCAGTACGGTCAATTCCAGTACGGTTTTCCTGATTCAAGGCAATAGTGTTGGTAATTCAGCAGGTATGCTTCTGATTACATGGGCTTTACCAGGTAAATTAAGACTAATTTCCAAATATTCAATATTATCTTTCAATTTAAAGAAGTTTGACGACTGCAGTACATCACACTTACTGGTGTCTTAGCTTTCATTGTGCACTTTTTATTCTAGCCAAATGGAAATTAAATAATTCTTAGAATTAGTCGTAATCATTTGACCCTTACATTTTCGTGCTCAGAAACTATTTTGCTAGGTGACATTCTTTTTAAGTTTGTTGTTTGGTAATTTTTTGGTATTCTTGTGCCATTGTTACCGACCCTCTTTATTTCATTTGAACATTATATCCAGTGAGCAATTTTATTTACTAATGGTATGCTTATTTGCAAACAGTTTCTTCTATATGCCCAAGTACTGTTATGCCTCAAGAGAGAGTTTCTTCTATGCATATTGGAAGACTTGGAATGCGTCACCCATAGCCTCCTTTTTCTTCTTTGGAGCGCCTCTTTTTATTATGAAATTATCTACAATTCCATGCATCACCCATAGCCTCCTCTTTCTCTTCTCAGAAAAATTATGCGTGGCTACAGAATGAACCTAGCGCCTTGACAGCACCCAAAACATCCATTGCAATTGTTGATGTACAAAAAGTTTTAGTAATGTAATATATTTTGCTTCTTTGTAGTTGTATATATTGTAGAATGATTTAAATGTCACTCTAAATGTTGGAGGGCTCCCTGCCACAGGAAATCAACAAAACTGGTACCAGTACTGGTTTGGTAGATGCTGCCAGAGATTCTGTAGAGAGCTTTGCAAATGCTAGAACAAAGAAAAGTATCACATGTGCTCCAGTAATGTAATTCAACTCCAATTCAAAATTCCTTGCTCTAATCCATGGAACAACCAACTTCTAACTGATACATTTACAGCAGGTACCAGTATAAATCGAAATGTCATTCATTAAATGCAGTATACAACCAGAAATCATTAATTATCCACAACAAATTGCAATATTTAGCATTTACTAAATTCAATTAATTATATCAAGCACACGACAAGCAATTCCAAGCAATTTAGAGCACATAGTGCTATACAAAAATACGAGAATTTGGTAAGGCTGGTTATAATCAAGCACCTCGATAATTACTAATTGACAAGAAAAGAAAATCAAAGGGGTTCAAGTGCTCAATTCAATACTCGATAGACACTTGAGGATCGACCCGCTGATACCGGATACCAGAAGAACGGGGTCAAGATCCGGACTTGCTGCATTTTCTTCGTGTTTTCTGGAAGCTCGAACCCACAGCTCGATAGACAGGATTAGCTCATCTAGAACCGCCATTAATGGGTGAAATCAGAAGTTCCGTGAAGAAGGAGAATGGCAAGGCCTGAAGAGAGACGGAGAGGAGAAGACCGCAAGAGGGTAGAGGCGCGAGGGAGAGGGGGCGACAGCGAGAGCGAGGGTAGAGGCGAATGGTTGGGAATCGGAAGAAGAGAGAACAGAGAGGGCTAACGGAGAGAAACAGATGTGTATTATACCAATTTTACCCTTAAATGATCAACGGCTGTAAAAGAATTGAAATGAATTACTGTACTATAGCTAAAATGAGTTTGCTGTACTATAGACAAACCCAAATAATAATAGTAGTAGTAGTCGGTCGGATCGGACTACATATGATTGACCCTAAACCCAGGTATAGCCCGGTTATAGGTTCCGACCAAATTTATTGGCTAATCGAACACCTGAGTTGAATGACACGTTACATAATTGTTTCGACGATTAAAAAAAATGAATAGACAGCTGTAATACATATACTTGCGTTTGACCCTCGAGTATGTTACTCTATGTATCATGTTGACATTTTTTTCAGACGAAAAATACATGCCTTCAAGGTGTGATATGTTCGCTAGTGATCCATGCTCTGACTGTCTTTTTTTTTTTCTTTTCATTATAGCTCTAGCACTGTTTTCTTTTTCTACTTTTTTCAATGTTCAAACGCTATAAATCTATACGATAACATAAAAAGATAGTTGCATTTTCTTTTTCTTTTTCCTTTTGGCTAATACAATAATTTGGCTAAACCTACAATTGAGTCTGGATTTTGCTCAAAATATTTACAATATGTCATAAGCCTAATCGTTTTTGAGAAATTTTGCTCAAAGATGGTTTTGTTTTTCTTATTTTATCTCGACTTAAATTTAGTGTGAGAATTGAACTCTGAGCTCAGTTATCACTGATATGAGATAATACGGTATATATGTCTTTTTAAAAGACCAACATCAAGAATCAATATTTGATATAATGATTTCTTGTGTAGGAGACCACAAATTTAAAATGTCAATGAGAGGTCATTTATAAATATTTAAAAATAATAAATTTGTTTCTCATCTCTATCTTAAAAATCAGTTTCATGACTATACACAAATCTTATCTCAAAGATTAAGACTCGACTTGTAATATTTTTCAAGAAAAAAAAAGACATCAACACCAATTTCTTTCTAAATTTTCAGACGTCTACTTATCTCGCTTAATCTCTTCTCTCCTTTTCTAGATAGGTTCTTCCTCATTCCCAAATTCTTCTTACTTCTTATCAAATCAAGAACTCTCGTAACTTGAAATTCGGAAAATGTAAAAAAATATTAATCATTTCTCTCCAAAATATAAATGAGTTATCAACTTATCATTAAAACAAATATCCCTATTCCAAACAAGCAAATATGCAATACTTGTTCTATTCTATTTTTTACGTCCTGTTTTTTAAATCCAAATCACATCTTTATTATTAAAGCTTACATTATTTCGCGATATCTTTACAATTGCCTCAATTAATGTGTAAATTATAAACTCCATGGAATTTCTCAAAAAAAAAAAAAAAGTAGTACCGTGGTATGGTACATTGGTATAAAAAATATACTGTATACTTTTGATTACGTAATAAAAATTTATTTTAAGATTTATTGTCTTAAATTCATGATTTTAATTATTTTAATAGTCATTTAAGTTGATGTTTGTTACGGCCAATGCTATCTGTATTCAATTTGTCTAAATTGAGATCGTACCACAGCATTCTGCTAACTGTTATTCAAAATATTACCAACGCTGGTAATTATAATATTCTCTTTCCCGACTCCTGAGTGCGAGAAAATCAAGCGGAGACAGTTATCACATTTCTCATGTTTTCTGGCAAGCATACGAGATAAAGCACCGTCTTTCCATTTGGTGAGAAAATTCAAGCGGCACCAAAGGCATTTTTCGCCAAACGACAGTGCCAGCACAAACACCACCATACCAATTTGTCTAGAGAAATTACCTTTCAAACCTCCCTTGAAGCGTACCCGTTATAAAAGTCTATCACAGTTAATGTGAATTTAATATATGGTCGTGGTGCATATTTTTCCCGACACAAGTTGGGAATGGAACTCCACAGCACGTCTTAGACGCAAGACTCTCCACTTTCGGAATATTGTAATAATAATAATAATAAAATCGAATTAATTTCCGATTAAATTTAAGTTTAAACAATTAAACCCCTGTTGGCTGTTGTCAAAGAAAGAAATATTCCAAGCTGAATTAATCCGAAATTAATTCATAAAATTCTTTTCCGTTTCTAATCCCACCACATCACCTATTCGGCTATTCACCTCCCATCTCTCACTCTTCCTCTCTCTCTGCTTTGGTGAATTGGTGTGGTGGAAGGATGCTTGTCACCTACTCCTTGTTAGCGCTTGCTAGTTACTACCTTCCCTCTCTCTCGTAGAAAACCCACCAAAAATTAGACAAGAAAAGTAAAGATAAAGCAACTTCCCACTTCGCCAGATATCTTATTATACCTTTCTCTGCTCGTAAGATCGGTTTGGTTTCCTTCTGCGCGCTAATGGAGATGAAGCACACATGCAAGCTGTGCTCTCGCCACTTCTCCAACGGACGCGCGCTCGGTGGTCACATGCGATCCCACGTCATCTCCGCCGGAGGAAGTGGCGTTGCCTCCACCGCTTCCTCAGGGGACGAACAGAAACTCCAACCAGCCACCCCTGCCTCCTACGTGCTCAGAGAGAATCCGAAGAGGAGCATCAAGTTCACTGATCCAGAATACTTCTCCTCTTCGTTTCTAGCACCAGTGGATCATGGTGAGTCGTCTATTGTGCAGGATCAAGAGAGCGACATCGAGTCGTCGCCCCGTGCCGGTGCCGGGGGTGGTGCCACCGCTCGCCGAGTGCGATCAAAACGGCGGCGCCGCTCCTCTCCCCCTCCTCCAATTGATTTCGAGCCGGCGAGCTCTGTCTCTGATGCTACGCCTGAGGAGGACGTGGCTGTCTCTCTGATCATGCTTTCTCGTGACAGCTGGAAACCCAAACCCGACCCGGAACCCACTTCTACGCCTCAACCTGATAACGGATCCAACAAGGCGAGGACCCGGTTCGAGTGCAACATGTGTAAGAAGGTATTCAGATCGTTCCAGGCGCTCGGGGGACACCGAGCAGGCTACAAAAATGGTAAAGTGAGGTGTGTCGGGTTGTTGGGCGAGAAACCAAGCACGGTCAGGAATGGATTCGAATCAGATTCTTTAATCAATGACAATGTGCATGGTCCGAAGGCGGGTCTCCACCCGTGCCCGTTCTGCCCAAAGATGTTCAGCTCCGGCCAGGCACTAGGAGGTCATAAGAAGTCACACCTGAAAAGCTCTCATGACAATGCTAATGGTAATGGTAATGGTAATGGTATCTCTAGTGATGCTATTGTTAACAGTGTGCCCGCTTCGTCTTCGTCTTCTCCAGTTGGATTTATTGATCTTAACTTGCCGGCACCAGTTGATGATGAGTTCGAGATGTCGGCTGTTTATGATGCCGAGTTTGATCAAATTAAGATGGCTTGAAATTCAGTTCAAGACATGGAGGTGAATTCGGTGAATTGAGGTAAGAGTAGATAATAAGCAAAGAAAAAGTGAAGCTTAAAGAAAGAAAGAGAAAGTAAGAGTGATTATTTTTTAGTAGTGATTTTTTATAATTCTTAGTTAGTAGTATTTGGTAAAAGCTTAAGCAACAATTTCTTTATCCTCTTTTTTTTTTCTTCTTGTTCAATGCTTAGAGTTCTTGTAACTAAGCAGGTGATGTACTAATTAACAGTAGTGGAGCTCCTGCTTCCTCTTTGCATTTGGTTAAACTACTGTAACTCGAGTTACAGTTGCTTCCCAACTTCCGAGCAAAAGTCATAAGCTCGGTTCAGTGCAAGAATTATTGAATTGCATTTCTTTCTTTCTTTCTTTTTTTATTTTGAAATGATTTTTAAGCTCAATTTCTGCTTTATGTTCTGTTTGAAGCTTCCAGTCCAGCTGTTTACCAACTTTCTCTGCCGTCTCGTCTCCTGCTTGACCTTACAGCAATTTCTTTAATACTCCTTGACATTTATATGCATTATTATTGCATTCGTAATTAATTACAACGGAGATGAGATCATGTGAGTGTCGATCATATCAGCCGCTCTGCTCTGTTCATAGTTGTTAGTTTTATTTAATACTCCGCTGTTGCTTGTACTTTTGTCCTTGAAGCTTTTTCTCTTTCCAGAAGTTGATTCAGTCATCTCCAGTTCTGTATATCCGGTAGAGATCCTGTCTTATTCTTATTATTATCACCTGACGTAAAGGACTGTCCAGTTAGGATATTACTGGAGAATAATATATAATTCAGAATAGCAAAGCCTCGCTATCTTCGGCTGCTTTTAGGAAAACAGAGGCTACTGAGCATGAGATGCTTCCCAATCAAGCTTCCACGTCTCAGCATCTTTGGCTTGTTTTGGACTTTTTTTTTTTCCTTTGATTATTTACTTATTTTAGCTAATGGTGAATTACTGTACCAAATGTAAATGTGTGTTGAATTTGATGGTTTGTTTCGCTGGTTGTCCGAAATTTACCTCGTCTCCGTGTTAACTACCCGCTTAGGCGTTGGGTCATTTAGGAAGTAGCTGGATGGGTCCAGTCAAAACGTAATCTGCGCGCCAGTCGATTGATTTCTCTCCAGTCTCCAGTACTGGAACACCGTTTTTCTCCATTCATTTAAGGGGCCCAATCTGCTTGATTGTTTTTTACCTTTGATGACTAGGAATTGTTGAGAATTTTAGACCTTCCTATTTTGACACTACGGTTTAGATTATTCATGGATGGTCTGAATTAAGGATCCCTAAAAACATTCTCTGGTTTGTAAATAGTAAACAGCCCCACCATTTCAAATTAAATGGATTAAAATTTCGAATCGGAACCATGAATTCATCAATTTTCTTTGAGCATACGGACTCCCATATCATTTTAATAATTAAATTCTTCAGCGTCATGAGAACTCTTTTTATAGAATTTTTTTTTATAAACCATAATTAGAAAAATATTTTTATCAAACCAACGTGATTATTTTTTTTTTTACAAAAAACATAAGAACCGAATTGCTATTTCGGTTAGGTAGTTTTTTTTATTTTAGGACCGAAATGGCAATTTGGTCTCTGTTGGTTTCACAGTTTGCCGTGTAACCTTTGGTGTAATACCCTGGGACCGAAATGCCATTTCGGTTCAGTGTTTTTTAAGCCCGGACCGAAATAGCATTTCAGTCCCAACTTTTTATTTTTTTAGGATTTGCATAATGTTGGATTTCTCACTTGTATATCATACATCATATCGGATGTAGGTCAAATTGAATTTGAAACCGAAAGACAATTAAATATGTCTTTTTAGCCGGATCATTTTTTTTTATCTCCCATAAAGATAATTAGATGAAATTTGAATTTACTCTATTTCATTTTCAATTTTTTTGGCACAACCTAGAGAGTAAGAATTACACATCTTTGTTAATGTAAATGTTTTCTTAACTAAATTTACAATAATGCTATTTATTAAGCAAATTCTAAAAATAAAAAATAAATAAATTGGGACTGAAATGGCATTTCGGTCCGGAGTCTTTTTCGGATTTTCTGTGACCGCCTTTTTGAAAATTTGTGAAACCAATACGGACCAAAATGCCATTTCAGTCTGAAAAAAAAAAACGGACCGAAATGGCATTTCGGTTCTTATGGTTTTTATAAAAACAAAAATAATCAAGTTGGTTTCCTAAAATTATTTTTTTTAATTATGATTTATAAAAAACTCCCTTATTATACATACATTAATACGCATATCACTATCAGTGTTGAGAATGTGTAAAAAAACATCTCAAAATGAAATACTAATGATTTTTAATTATATCACAACAAAACAAAAAGTTCATAAAAATTTAATATAACCAACAACTATAAAAAGTGTTGCACTGTGTAAAAACCAACACCCCCAGAGATACCGTACAGTTTTTCGTACTCGGTCAGCTCAACTCTTCAAACCTGACAAAACTCGTCCGGTCAGTCTACTGACCAGGTTACACTTTGGAATGGTCGTCTTCTAAGACAATTAAATGGAGAGCATATTTATCAGGGCTACGGTGGGCCCGTCACGTGATCTCAGGCGAAGTTTTTTTTTTTTTTTTTTTGAGTGGAGAGACGAAGTACCCTGCTACATATTTTTTCAGCTGCATATGTAGAGTGTAGACTAATCAACTCACTCCTCTAATTCAATTATTCAAACATGCTTTCATTTTTAATTTTTCATTGATTTACTGCCGTCCAAAAATATAATCGTCATTTTCAACAAATTGTGTATGCCATCACTGCTATGTTGTATGGATACAGTCATACAAATACGTATATTGTATCGGATACAATACATATATGGCAATATATATACAGACACAGTCATACAGTCATACAAATACGTATATTGTATCGGATACAATATAGATATGGCAATATATATACAAATACAACGATACAAGTATCAATACGACGATATGATACGGAACCATATACGATGTATCGGGATAACAGACCATCAACGTTATAATAGTTGTAATTCCTAAATGTTTTTACAGTACATTTAACAGTGATTTTCCTCTCAGTTTACTTCTTCTCATATTTAGAAATAAATGAATTAGTAAAATAAATATAAATTAGTAACACCAAAAAAAAAACCAAAAGCTTTAATAATATTTAGCTGAAGATTAACAGTATTAAAAACTTTTTCAATATTAATTATTTTGTGAAAAAAGAAAGAATTTTTAATGTTTTTGTAGTATTAAAAAAATTAATATAAATTATATTTTCAATTTGTGTATTTTGTTCTTTCTAAACGCAAAATACGATAAAACTTTAATTTGTGTTCATGAATTTTTAATGTTTTTGTAGAATTTTTAATCATATTATTTTTATTTATATAAAAAAAATTAATATAAATTATTGCAAATTTGCATTTATGTTGAAATAGATATGTGTTTTTAGAGGTAGCCATTAGTATTATAAAAATTCATGAAAACAAATTAGATTAGGAAGAGTCGTACGAATTTTTTTTAAGATCCTTCCAAATATCAACTCAAAAACAAAACACGACGGAAGCACGTAGAAAACAAAATCACTAAAATATATTAAAAGAAGATGTAAGTTAGGCCACATTACTCAAATCAAACACTGGCTTAGCTAGTTAGCTGGAGAGTTTTGATTGGTGCGCCTTCTCACTGACAGGTGGGGCATGATAAGCCGCTCTACCGCAATTTTAGATGGGAATCCATATTTACAGCGCGATTTTAGTGTTTACAGCGAATTCAATTTTCACGGACCAAAATGTCCCTGCTCAGCTTGATCTCCTGCCCTGTTCCCTCTGCACGGTATATCTCCGCCTTTACTGTAGAGGCATTTTGGTCCGTAAAAAATGAGTTCGCTGTACGCACCAAAAATTGCGCTGTAAAAACGGGTTCCCATTTTAGATACTTTTGTGCTCCTGGAGCGGTGGAGCCCAGTTTGACGGAATAGATTTCCATGTCCAGGCTTTAAATGGTAGGCCGGTATCCAATACATGGATTTCTTTCCTGTGATAAAACTTAAAAGGAAGATGCATGGAATATTTGAGAGGAGAAAAGAGCGGTGGCTTGTGGTCGTAGAATACAACTCCAGATCTTCTATGTTTCCTTTCAACTGGCTCTTCATGTCGTGAACAAAGTAGTTTTGCACATTTCACACCAAAAATGGTAGATAGTTACCCTTTTTAACCGTATTATGTTTTATGTTTTTCGTTGCTTTATCAGTGCTTGTGAAATATAGAGACAAATAGAAAGGATTTTTGTTAGGAACAAACCCCCTTCCTCCTTGCTTGCACAAAAATTGAACTTTATAATGTAATAAAAAGGCAATTCACTAATGCAATGTTGACACTATTGTACACAAGTTAGGCTAATTCAACTTACTATTTTTGTATCTTTTTGTATCTCCTTTAAAATAAAATCAATTTTTTTAATAATAGAAAATTATTTTTTAAGTCAAATCTTTCGTAATATGTGAAATCAACCCGGCCTACCTTTTCTCATGTGCAGTCAAAATTCGTTCAAAATCATGGACGGACGCATTTGTTAGTTTGTACTGACTTTATAGTTAGGTGTGTGTGCGTGTGTGCGTGTCTATATATCAAATATGTTAAATTCAAATATTATTGTATAATGTTTAGTGCATCTATATTTCTGAAACTATTAGAGTTTCTAATTTGACGTGACAGTTGCTAAATTATTTTCAGAGATGTAGATGGATTTCTTATTTAGCAACTTTGCTCAATAATTTGTTATTAAGAAATCGTTTATAAACTCTAACGTGGCAAAACGATTGGCCTGTATTATCTAAAATTAATTTAATTTACTGCTGATGTGGCTTATTAGAAATTCTAAAAGAAATGTGAATATTTAGAAACTCCAGAGTCTATAGTTTCTTAAAAACAGTTAACAGTTATTTAGAAACTCTAAAAGTTTTAGAGATGTAGATGCTATTAAGGTACTACACAGTGATGCCTCCATACGAGTGATTAAACCCAAGTTTAATTTCGCCTTGAGAGGTGAGGTTTTGTTTGTTTGTAACTTTTTACATAATTGTCTCAGGGAATATGTGACCAACATTTTACATAATTTGTCATATCGAATACGCACAGCTAATTCATATTCCTATATATGCTGGGAATATGCATTTGACTAATTCCGAGGGGTATTGTTCGAAACTGAATATGAAAAAATAATATAATTGTTATCTATTATCTAATGTACAGTATAAAGTTGTTCACACACACACACACACATATATATATTCAATTAGACATATTTTTCCATAATATTTGTCTAATAGTTTTTTGTGATCTAACAAATTTTATAAATAATTAATACGTAATTTATATGTGTATTATTCGTTAACTCTAACACAATTCTTTTGTATGTTTTTTTTTCCTCTATAAGTATCAATATTTGTGTTATAGAAATATTCTCTCAGAGATTTAGACATCACCGAATTTATTTCTAAATTTGTTACTATGATTTAATAAATGATATTTTTAGTAACATTCGTTACCCCCATTAAATGCATATAAAATTATTTTCAATGTGTAATATAACCTGAGCTTCAATCCGAGACCCACAGTCCCACACACTTTGAAAAAAAAATATTTCCTCTTAGAGATAATAAATATCAGTCCGAAACTTTTAAAGTTACCATTATCTCAAAAAAAAAAAAAACTAAAAAATCACGATTTTTGAACAATTCTGGTTCTACCACGGCCGCAGAACACCGGTGCAGCTCTAAATAGGGGAGACCGCACAAGCGTTCTGCGGCCCTAGTCAAGGGTCCGCACAGGCATTATGCAGCCCCTCTTTTTTTTTTTTTTTGCAATCCCTTTGACTTGAACGTATTTGAACGGTTGAGAATCATGCAGAAACGTATTTGAACGTTTCTAAAAGGGTCAAAGGGTCAAAAGGGTCAGAAACCAATTTGAACGGTTTCTGCGGATGAAATGCTCCGTTCAAAAAGAAAAAAGGAGGGGCCGCAGAATGTCTGTGCAGGCTCTCTTATTTGAGACCGCACTAGTATTATGCGGCCGTAGTAGATCCAAAATTGCTTAAAAGATTTTTTTTTTTTTTGTAGAACAAATGGTAACTCTAAAAATGTCGGAAATATCAGCCATGCATATATTGTGTCATTGTGTGTGTGTG
The DNA here is from genome assembly GCA_025461045.1 of Carex parvula. Lineage (NCBI taxonomy): Eukaryota > Viridiplantae > Streptophyta > Magnoliopsida > Poales > Cyperaceae > Carex > Carex parvula. The sequence continues at coordinate 124,972 of JAJGRW010001261.1, read as the reverse complement.
TCATAATTGTTGTTGCACGAGATCTTTGCCTAACGGAAATTTCATTTTTGAAAAGTACAGTCCACCAATCAATGCAACCACTGATAGAGGCCACTCTCTATGAAATCGGATCCTCTATGACATGAAAGCAACCAACCATAATATGGCGAGTTATTGACAATGAAATTTCACAATAACAAGTAGTCTCAGAAAATAAATTAATTAGTGACTGCCTGTCTGGATCCCATTTGTCGGTAACTTGGCACAGTGCACATGGTTCATATCTCTACTACAGAGGATCGAGACAAATAATTAAGGACCTCAAAAGAACATTCCAAAAAAGTCTCCCCTTGCTTGTTTGCAACTTACCATTTAGAACCAAAACGGTATAAGATAATATCCCATATGTATTTTTAGAATGAACGGTATAGATAATATCCAACATGTATTTGATTTGTATTCGAAAAATTATATGTGAATATTTAATATTTTAATATTCATTTAGATATATATTGTATATTTTAATTCATATTATAAAAAAATATGTTATTCATCAATATAATTAAATAAATATTATGAACTTTAGTATTATTTAATAATTTTATAATAAATATCCGATCCGATTCATATTCGTAATCCATTCCGTTTGATATTCAATCTGTAAGCGGATCCATATCCGGAAAATTAAAAAAAAAATATGAATATCAATCCGATTCATATTCGTATCCATATCCGTTTGATATTCAATCCGTAACCATATTCATATCCGAAAAATTAAAAAGAAATATAAATATGATTTTATCACTATCCACTCCGTTTTCACCCCTACTTAGCATAGTAATTTTTTTTTCCTGATATAATAATTTCGTTCGCTAAAAAGAAAAATAGTTAAAATTTCATTGTTTATTTTTTGGCTTAATAAAAAATAACAAGTCATGTTGGGATCCAACTGACTAAGAATAGTCAGTCATCCTTTGACAGCCTCCGTCAAAATTTTCTTTTAATTAAGCAAAAAAAAGAGTAGTCAGCCAAGAAGGCAGATTAATAAATTGACACGTCAGCCAACTGGGATCGAGTTGGTCGTTGAGCAAAATTTATACATTTGTTTACTTTTAGGTTAGACAACTCACTGGCCTAGATTAATTAACATGTATTAGTCTGTTCGACAACTGGCCGACATTTTTATTAATATCCAAAAGTTCCCTGAGTATTTATAAAAATATCTATACACGGCCATTTTATGGTCAGTATCCTTTAAATACCGGCCATTAAATGACTGGTACTCTTAATGTTTTGTTTTTGTTTTACACTCTAGAAAATATCCATCTTTATCTCTCTCCCTTTCACAACTCACTCAACTCACAAAAGAGAAAGAGAGGAAGGGGCAGAGAGAAAGAGAAGGCGATTTTGAGGCGAAAAGGCCGATAATTGAAGGGGCCAAAAGGATGAACAATAACAACCGAGGTAAGTCGTGCTATCGTGGCATAGTGAGAGGAGGGTCAATTAGTGATCGAGGTAAAAATGAGAGAAAAATGTACAAGTGTCCGTACATAACAGATAATATATTTCATTCCCAATTCTGTGTAACTTTAATAGCGTACAGTACGGTTAGCATTCGTTCGGAACGGAGACAATATGGAGAGTCCTTGGATGGTACGTATGGAACATTCCGTTCTGAACGATTACTAACCAAAATAATTATTCCGTACTGAAACGCTTCTTTATCCGTCCAGTACCATTCAATACATTCCGTAATGAACGATCATTACGGTTTGTTTCCATACCGGATAGTTTCAAAAATCGACAATCTCAAATTTACTTTACTGCTCTATTTGATATTACAATTTTTTTTTTTTTTTTTTTGACCAAAACTTGATCCTGACAGTACAGCCACAGCCAAAAGCACTCATACCCCCTGATGTTGGATCCGGGTCAGGACAGCAGTCCATACCCATTTACTGTGAGGTATCGATCATGGATTCAATCAAAAAGCTGGAGACGGAGTTAGCTGAGATTAAGCAAGAGTTGGCGCTGATGAAAAAGAGAAGCTCTGAACCAGATTACCAGAAACCTCAAAAAGAATCTGATAACGCTTTAACAGATTCTCCAACTGTTGAGACTTCTTCTGCAAGACCTGCTGGTAAAGGTACGAATAAAAACTGCCAGACAGTCCCTACTCACTGTGTTGAGGGGGATGTTAGTAAAGATCTAGTACCATTAACCCCAGTGGATCAGGGTCCTTGGTTAAGTCAGATTGCTAGAACCAACATCAAGAAAGCCAAATCGGGTTCCCCAGATTTGAACAGAGTGGCACTTCCTAGGGAAACAAGTATCAAATTCAAACGGGATCAGGGTTCTTGGTTAAGTCAGATTGCTAGACCCAACATCAAGAAAGCCAAATCGGGTTCCACAGATATGAACAGAGTGGCACTTCCTAGGGATACAAGTATCAAATTCAAACGAGCCGCATCAAATGATAGAGAGAGTAGAGGTGTGAGGTTGAAGCCTGCGGAGATAGCGGCTATACAACTTGCGTTATTACTTGCCATGGCTACCGGCAATACAAATTGCTTTACTGTTTGCCGTGTGTAGATGTGAATAGTGCGAGAGATATACTAGCTAGAGGTGTATTCATTTGTTTAGTATAGCAGAGTTCTTTAATGAATGGGAAAAATTAGGTAGAATTTTGTGTTTTTTTTTTTTTTGGCATAAGAGTTGGCTAATACAGAGGGTTTTTTTTTTTTTTTTTGTTAAATTGTAATAAACATTTGTTTCAGTCAATGAAACGGGCATTTTTGCCTTTTTTCAAAAAATATTACAATTTATAATCTTAATCTTTGTAAAGTCTTGTTAATTTCCTTGGTTTTACAAACTTAAACTTACAATTATTGCAAACTCACTCATACAAATAAATCATTAAATACTGGTATCATTTTTATATTGCATTAGCAATTTTAGAGCTTTAGCTTAAAAGGTTTCCTATACTAAAAAGATTAACATTACCACATTGACAAAGTGCACCCTTTTTCATCTCACGAATTATGCATTTTGACACAATGAAGTTATAAATTTTCCATTTTGATCCTTGCATTTTGCTTTGACCGAAGTTGGTCACATTTTTTTTTTTTTCCATTCATTTTTTTACCGGGGCAAAGTTTTACAATTAGAATAACAATGCATGTATATAAGAAGGTCGGTTTCTACTGGCCATAATAAATTTTCCAGAATATTTCTTATTAGCAACTTTTGGCAACATTAAATATGACAAATTAGCTACAACATTATGCACATATGAAAGGCACTAAGCTACACAACATTAGCTACAATTTTCCAGTATAAGTTGCGCTTCTAAAAAAAGAGAGAAAATAAATATGCACCGATTATAGTTGACAAATAAACAAAAATCATAATTTTTTTGTCAATTTAGTCATTTGCATTTTTCTTTCGGTTACATTATTTTGTCCTTGGTAATTTATTTGTGTGGGTGCTATTGAAGGAAAGACATCGTTGAATTATTTTTCTCAAATGACTAAAAGACTAAAAGTATGTTGAGTGAGGCTACGGTATTATGCATAGCACGGTTTGGTTCATGCTACGGCTTAATATTTGAGTTTTCAAAATCCTAACGGTCGATATAAACGTTCAACATGATTATAAATTGAATATGTACTTGCAAACCAAATTTTACATTTTTCAAATTTTTTCACTTTTTTTTAGATAGGTAAAAAATCACTTGATCTCAAAATTCTGGACCATCCAAAAACAGTGATTTTCTACCTATCTAAAAAAATAGTAAAAAAATTCGAAAAAATGTAAAATTTGGTTTGCAAGTAAATATTCATTTTATAATCATGTTGAACGGTTCGGATCGACCGTTAGAATTTTGAAAACTCAAATATTGAGCCGTAGCACGGCTCAATCCGTGCTATGCATAGCACCGTAGCCTCACTCAAGTATGTTTCTTTCTTATATATATATATATTTGGACCATGAGGCTCCGAGTGTTATTAGATGGATGGTCTTTTGTTAATTAAATGGAGTTAGCCTAGCACTTGTTATGCTCACCAAGAGAAATTATTAGTGAGTTTTAACTTTCAAATTTATCAGATTGACCTTAAATGACGAATCAAAAAAGTTGAAACTGATTTACTTCACAACTGATACGTGTACATGTAAAATTTTCGAATTCATTTAGTACAAAATAAAAATGGTCAACAAATGATGGAAAATAGATGCATTAAAATAACTTATACACCATCATTTTTTGACCAATTGACTTTGGACTAAATAAATTCGAAATTTCAAAATTTTGCATACACGCACATCACTCGTTAAATAGATCGGTTTCAATAATTTTGATTTATCGTAGAATTCAATCCAATAAAATTTAGAGTTAAACCCACCAAGCTCTCCTGGTGAGCCAACAAAACGCTAGGCTAACTCAATTAAATGAAAATAATTTGGAGTTATATTTAATTTCTTTTCTTTTTTGCACTGTAAAAAATTTACTGTATTATATTCATTTTGTGTTTAGTTGCTAAAGAAATAAAAGAGAAGATATGAGATTTGAATCTCTATATTTTGTATTGATATGAGAAGAAGGTATTACAGCCTATTAATAGGCGAATTACAAAGCTGTGCTGTACAAAAGTTAAAATAACGATTTTGCTGTAAATGAAAACAAATTGACAGAGATCTGTTATTTATATAAAACAAAACGAATCTTCTCTTGTGCCGATTATCTCCAGTATATGAGTCAAAAGGAGAACTCCAGTTGTTTAGATTATTACACTGAACTTAATTTTATTTAATGAAGTTTGTCAGTTGAAAATGAACTTTAAAAAAATAAAAGTACTTGTAAATATAAATAATTAAATAAACCAAGTCTAGCTTTCTTGGTATACCATTTTTATGAACAAAACAAAAAGGCTTGGAACAGCAAAGTATTTTACTTGATGAGTTGTTTTGTTGCATTGGGATTTGGGGGTCAATAGTCAATACATTAATTTCTTGCCTAATGCATGGTAGAAGAAAAAGGCTTTTCTTAATTTGTTGTGGAATGAGGCTTTTACGAATAATTTATACAGCAGGCTTGAAAAGTTACCTGAGTGGTTGAATTAATGGGTTTGTTGCAATTTTGAATGTTGACCAAATTATTTCTGTTTATTTTTCTCTGATGTCTTCTGTCATATACCAAATTACCAATACATGCAATTTATCATAGAGAGCAACTCTATCGCCTCATACTTAAAAATAGAAGCCAGATATACCAATAAGCATATTGACGAGGCATGAAATATGATATATTAAATGCTTATTCATCACAAGACTCAAGCCAGGTAAAGATATCGACATTACTATTTTGATTTCACGCAGCACGCAAACGATAAAGTTAAAATATAAACTCACATAACTCGTGAGTTATATGAAGTCAAAACAACATTGTTAATATTTTTATCATTCGGACTCCTGCACTGGATTAGCAAGTGCCATTTTCTTGGGACCAGGCTATTTACCTATGCACTTGCTTAACAAAAGAACAAACATGTCCTCTGCATTTGATTCTTGCAATAGACATGAGAAATTGACTAGCAGGGAATCTGAATTAGCTAGTCTTTCAGTGTGCATGCATCTCATTTAGATTTGGTCACTTGCACCTTTTTTTCTTTCCTAACGCTTTTGTGCCCAGATAGATTCTTGCCATGTACCCTTCGTTTACAAATGGCATTTTGGCTGATAATATTTTGGCTGGTGGTGGTTGCATTGTGGTTGTTTGTTTAATTAATTGAGCTTTTTGTGAGATGGGGATGTGCTTTTTTTCATTGTTAGATTGGTATGAATTTTGGGACCAGGACTGAAAGAGAAGCGCAGGTAGTTGGCATGCTGCATGCATCTCTTTTTGTTCACTTGCTTTGCTCTCTCTCTCTCTACACACACACACATAGTAGAGCACTGGAACGATTTTGGCATGAAACTGGTCTCAAACACTAATGATGAGGCATATTGCTGCAAACACTAATGATGATGATTTCACATGCGGGGCCTAATGAGAAATATTGCTGATATTATTGAATTATTTATATCGTAAGAGTGAGACTATGGTACTTTGCAATGCCTCCATATGTCCATACAATGTATTCATATTTTAATTTGAAAGTTCAAACAGTCAATTTGAACCGTTTAATTTATATGAAAATGTAATTGGAGATCAAATTTTATATTTTTTAGAATTTTTTTTATTACTTTTTAGATAAATTGAAAATCATCTTATTTGAAGATTCTAGACCATCCGAAATTAATGATTTTCTACGTATTTAAAAAAATAGTAAATTTTTCAAAAATTATAGATAAAATTTTGTCATCAAATACATTTTCATTTCACTACCTATCTCAAAAAAATAGTAAAAGTTCTAAAAAATATGTGAAATTTAAACTCCAAATACATCTTCATCTGAAGATCATATTATTCTTCGGATTGACTTTTTAAATTGTAAAAATGAAAATATGAATTCATAGCACAGATTACTTTGTAATATGTACATTTTCATAGTCTCATTTTTTTTAATAAAGAAGGTCAAGCCACTCAACTATTTAATATCTACAAAAAAATTATCATTCAGATTTCGAACCTGCTGTAGGAAATCACCTATGCCATTAGAGCAAATACTGGTTCTTAATAGCCTCATTCTTGTAACAATATTATTTGTTATAAAAGTATTACTGATCGGTTAAGAGTTATTTTATTAATCTTATGTGATCATTTTTAGCCCATAATTAGACCAAGGGAGAGCCGGGTAGGCTAATATTTCAACCTGCCATAAATCTTTATTCCAACAATTAACCTAAATAAATCAAGCTAACTAAGGCCTAAATCAGCCCGTCTCCCTCTCTCAATCCCCCAATTTCAATTGGGCCGTTACGTATTTGACATCTGGGACCCGCTAATTACTTCATCCGATGTCGAGCCCACGGCAATTTCACCTCTCCGGAGTCCGGACGCACTCCACCAATTCATATCATCTAAGGTAACTCGAATTTTGAGTTTAGATTTCGACCGCTCGATCTGATTTGGCACGATGAAGGTAGAGTGCATTCTGACCAGATTGAGATTCTGATCGGACAGTCCGTATTCAATCTCAAATTTGAGTTACCTCAGAGAATCAGGACTCGAGTCCACCCGACCCGACTCCAACCTAGGAAACAAAAATCGCAAAACCCTGCGCAAGGCGACACCAATTCGCCAACAATTCCCGTATTTTCTCCCAATTTAGCCATCGCCATGGATTTGCATCACCACCAGCAACCATACGCCCAATCCGACGGCCACTCGCAGGCCTACGATCCCTCCCATTCCTACGAAGCCTACTATGGCTCCTACCCTCAACCGCAGTACGAATCCCCCGCCTACTCCCACCAGTACTACGACTACTCCACCTCCTACCAACAGCCGCCTCCGCCCGGCGTTGACCCCACGCACCATCATTACGTGCCAGCGCCTCTGAACGAGGGGATGGAGGTCGCCGCCTTCCCCCATTCGTTGGAGTATGCTGTGCCGATGGACGCGACCATGGGGAACGGTGGTGCCGCTCAGGTTTATTTTTTACCATTTTTGTTGTTTATTTGGTTCTTCAGTTATTGCATGTCGAGCTCCCTCTCTTACTAGAGTAGTTTTTAAGAACAAAACAAGCAGGATCTTTTAGCTTTTAATGTGATAATATAAACATTTGGTCAAAATTCAGGATCTTGAGGCACCTTAAGTTATACTTGTAGTTATCTTTTCGTTGTCAATTAATGTGATAATATAAACATTTGTTTGTTTGTTTGATTGCCTGTATATCAGTTTACTTTTATCATTAGGGGTGAAAAATGGATCAGATGCAATTCAGCAATTGGATAGTGGTCAGACTTCGTCTGTATCAGTATTTTTCTTATATTTCAGATACAGATATGGGTATGGACAGTCCTGGATTCATATCAAACAGATAAGGATTGATCAGACCAGATATTAAACGGTTATGGATACAAAAGATATACTAAACATATATGAATAGTTGAATATGAATGCGAATGCATGGCATCGTCATCGGTTAAATCGATCGGTTGAGGTAAGTTAGCAATTTTGTGATGGCTTATTTAGCCAAGTGGTGGTAATGGATAGAGAAGGAGAGGGAGGCCCTTGTATCTATCGTATGCGAAGATATTTGACATTTTCCCTCCAACAATCCAGTTGTTCCCTCCCTTCACTTTCCTAACCTCCAATTGAATGCAGTAATAAGGTTGTTGATTCAGTTGGTTGAACCAGCTTGAAGCAATTAACCCTTTTGTAATCATATCATCAGTGCAACTGATGTTCTGTGATCCATAGACTTGATCTAATCCAACAATCTAGTGATGTGAGGTGCCCTGCTCCTTTCCTTCAATTTGCAGGAACTAAATTTTATATCCATGTCCACTATAGATTTGCCTTCTAGACCTCCTGCTAGATTGTTGAGATTTTGTGTGCTATCAGCTATTTTCTCAAATCAAATGATGACAACTAATAGCTGGAAATTGGTCTGTTTTTAACTCAAACAAGATATACCAGGGTGACTTCAGCATTGCCCTTGGGTGTTGCTAAGTGTGTTTTTGAGTCAAATTGTCAGTGCTTACTATTTAGTTCCGGGAAACACTCATGGGAACACCTAGTGGCAATACCTACCCTCTCTCAAGCTATTAACCCTATAGCTGGCTTCTTTGCTGTTGTTGCTCCCTGGAATGAAGGATTGGGATTCTTCTCTCCAAGAAATTCTATTCGACCAATCTTGTTGTCACCTTGACTAGAAAGTTAACATCTAGTGCTTGATTTGAGATACTGATAATGATCTGTGCAGCAACATATGTAGTAGTTGCAGTGAAATTAGAGATCTAAATATATAAGTTGACTCTTGCTGTTTATTTTCTTTCTCTTGTAGATTCCTTGTGATTTGGTTTTTGTGTGTGCGACTTCGGTTATAAGGTCCTGCATGTCACCTAAGAATGGTGGTTTATTTGGTTCTTTGTTCTTTTATTATATTTTAGTTCCTGTTGGTTCTGATTGTGTCTCAGTGCTGTCTCTTCTCCTAGTCACTGGCTTTTCATGGTTGGGAGAAGAACAGGAATAGGGAGCAGCTAGCTGTTATTTTCTTTTCTTTTCCTAGAAAAATAACTCTGCTTTTTCTCAAATTTCTTGATTGTTTACTGCTATCATTTTTATGGAAAAGAAAAATACTATAGCATTCATCTGCGCTGCTAATTTATTGATTGACTTGTGTTTCTCTGGTTTTGCACCATCTGAAAGCACAAAACAACACTACTAGTGCAAAATCAGAGAATCTTTAGCTTCAGTAAACTTGAAAAAATGTTTACTATTTGAATAACTGAGCAGAAAGAACTCTCTCACCTTTGGTAAGCTTGAAAAAACAGTTCTACATTTTGATTTATAGAGCAGAAATTCTTTTTTTTTTCATATTTGCAGGGTGGGGGCGGCAGCAGGGGTTCATTCAGAGGGCGAGGTGGCAGGAGGGGGGTCAGGGGAGGCTTTGGCAGAGGCAATTTTAGAGGCCGTGGCCGTGGCAGGGGTGGTGGCAGGGGGCAAGAGCCAGCACAACCACCTCCACCTAAACCAGCACGCCAACCCAAGCCCCATGCTTGGTGTGATATTTGCCGTGTTGACTGCAACAGCCTTGAGATTCTGGAGCAGCACAAGGCTGGGAAGCGACATAAGCGCACTGTTCAGCGGATCCAAGAGTATGAAGCTCAACAAAAACAATTGGCTGGTTATCAGTCAACTATTGTTGTTTCTTCTACTACCACTGAGACAGGTCCATCCGTAGCTGAGAGTGTGCCTCAAACTTCACCAGCACCAGTTGCAGCATCAGGTACTGCAGTAGCTAGTGAGGCAGGTACAAGCAACCCTCCTGCTAAGGTGGAGATACCTGAAGAACATAACAAGGAAACAGGAACTCAAAACCAGCCCGTTACTGAGGGGCCATCCAAGTCTGTCAAGGCTGAGGCCAGTGGGACACAAGCACTGCCTCCTTCAGACACTACTCAGGCAGAAGCTGCTTCTTCTGGTAAACGACCTTTCATTAAGAGGCCCAGGCCTGATGGATATGGCCTTGGTTTTGTGTACGGCTATGGTGGTGGCAGGGTTGATCGGGGAGGTAGGAGGGGTGGACGGTTTGACCGCGGGGGAAAGCGTCCGAGACGGTTTGGAGAGTTCCAGCCATGGCCTCCAATGCCTATGCCAATGCCGATGATGCCTCCTATGCCGATGCCTGGTCCAGCTTCACACCTCCCAAGGGTACGACCTATTGTGTGCACATTGTGCAATGTTAGCTGCGATACACCTGCAGTGTTTGAAACACATGTCTCAGGCAAGAAGCACCAGACCCGCATCAGTAAATTGCAGGGACCTAACACTGTCTTTGGGCCGATTACGGTATTTATTCCACCAGGACAGCCGACACCACATCCCCATAATGGACCCGAGCCTGTCTTTTATGGTCTGACGACACCTGAGCTGATCAAGCAGCATGAGATGTTAATGCAGGACCAGATTGAAGAGGAGGATGCAGGTGAAGATGGTCAGCAGGATGAAAATCCAGAAGATATAGTTGAAGGTGATGGTCAGCAGGATGAAAATCCAGAAGAGATAGTTGAAGGTGATGGTCAGGATGAAGCGATGATAAACAATGGTACCAATGGCATAACCAACTCTGAGCAAAGTAAAGAGCAGAATGAATCAGTGGTGGAACCTACTCCTGGTACTGTTGACAGCACTGCTGTAGATGAGAATCAAGATAGTAAAGTAGGACCCAGTAATAATGATGCAGTGCCAGGATTGCAAACCACAGCAGGAGTATCTGAGGAAGTTGTAGTGGGGGAAAAGTAGTTGGTTGGGATTGTGTTGTTTAGTTTGTCTGGCATCTGTCGTTAAAGTGTGATTGTTTGCATCCCGCTCTATATTAGGTTGACGTGTTTCTATACTGGTAGTATCTTAATTGTAGTTCATGCCTTAAGACTTAGCTGCTGAGTCTGATTTTTGTATCAAATTATTGCTCTAGTTACTCTGGCGGAGAATGGTTGGTTTAATATTGTGATGGTTGGATTACTTTTAATTCATGAGAGTTAAGAACTCAGTTTGCAGCTCGTTTAGTTGTATGTTTGAAATACTTCGTATTAGCAGTGGAGCACTGCAATTTGAGTTCTTAAGTGCCAACTTTCTGAGCAACCAGAAATTCTGCTGGTATATCACTGCATTTTTCTCTCAAAAACCCGTTTCCAGCTACTTTTTTGTTGAATGCGAACTTCTAGAAAAAACTACAGAAAACTTGGGGCCGTTATAAAAAAAGATAAAAAGCAGGGCACCCTTGCGACAAATTTCGGGCAAGTTTTCTGGAGTCCCAGTCTCTCTGTCTCACGAGAACGGAGTAGGTCCGATGCCCATCGGACCTACTTTTAGGTTCAACGAGTATGATGACCGTCCGATCTAATTTAAGATTCGGCGCACGAACATTGAAACATATTCGCACGAACTTTAAAGCGTTCTGCACGATTCTTAAAGCAAATCGACGGTGATTAAATCCATCGAACCAGAGTAGGTCCGATGCCCATCGGACCTACTCTCAAGTGCTGTCTCACTGCTTGTCCAGTGTTAAAAGAATAGACATTGATTGAAGTTAAATACTGAAAAGTTTTTATAGATAAAGAAAAAGTTAATAGAACTTTGTTTTGTATTAAGTGAAACTTGTCAATGTGACAAATTTATTATATGTGCTTATTGCATGTTCAGTGATTGCTTTCGTTAGGTACCCAACGGACTATTGAGGCAAAAAAAACACCCATTGCAGCCAGTCTTAAGACCAATGGGCTTGATTCATGGGCTAAATTCCAATCCAATCCAATCCAGCCATGCCTATCTAGTCCCTCTCATGCTCTCCACATTCTCTGTCGAGCTGCTGCTGCTGCATAGTGCATACTCTACGGGACGAGAACTAAGAGATGCATCTTCTCGTACGGACGATTCCCACCCCACCATCTCCGTTCCATCTCAGGCGAACCAGAGCATGTTTTGTTTGTCGCTCGCAGTCTCGATTTGTGCAGTTTGGGGGGAAGGAGCAGCTGGAACCAGAGCTGATGCCTAACGCTCGCCGGCGGAAACACGACCCCCTCTGGGAAGGCGATGGGTCCAGCCTCGGCGTCGATCTGGGAAATGTCAGAACTGGCCTCGCTATCGGCACGAGCCTTGGTTTCCCTCGACCTCTCACAGTACTGTATTAACATTTCCTTTTTTCTTTTTCTGACCAAGTATTGCTTTCAGATTGAGTCCACTTCCTTTAACATGTTTAAATTCTTATTATTTTCTTATTAAACAACCATTAAACATGTTTTGTTAGGTCTTATGTGTTTTACATTTCTTTGGGCTATTGTGTCTTTTTATTTTATTATTTTAGGGTCTAAAGTTGGTTTTGTATTAGGTTCTGAGGATGAAGGGGCGGGAACTTGAGGCCAGACTTGTCGAGATTGCCGAGGAAGAGGTTGGTTGTAAATCAATCAAATTTGCTTAACTTGCTGGGTTATTTGCTACTAGTAGAATACTGTTTTTGGCACTTAGTAAATGATGTGGAGCAAGGCGGCAGCCTGTTAAGGATTATATGGGCCAGGAGGACAAGAATAAGAAGGAAATCAAGCCGACAAAATCCAGAACATAAAACTCTGTTTCCCTGGAATTTCGCCAGCAAAAATATTTTGCGGGCTGCAAAATTCCATACTTGCACATAATATATCTGTTTTGCCTGTAAAATATTTTGCGGGTCGCAAAACCTATTTTGCCAGCGTAACAGGGGGCCGGCAGTGGAAGGACACAATTTTCTTATTTTATCTAGTTAGACATTATTTGTATTTTATTTTATTCCGAATCAACACAGCCCTATAAGGGATGTTTGGATGTATCTTTTAGAATTATCTAAAAAATTAAATAACTTGTTTACTTCATTTGAGTGTGCTTGCAACAACAGTTATTCTCGCTACTCCTACATCAGTAAATATGTAAATGTATTGTAGGATGCTGATGAGCTAATAGTTGGCCTTCCAACATCAAACATTGGTGCAGAAACACCACAGTCATACAAGGTCCGTAGCTTTGTCCGTGGACTGGCAGTTCGAGCTGCTGACAAGTGAGTTCTTCTCTGTTTTTTCATGTTATGCACTTGGTTTTACATTATTATTATTATTATTTTTGTAAGGAATTATGGAACATGTAAAATTTTGGAAACTATCTATTTTAGGAGTAACCCATGCCATGATTCTGGGGCTATAGTTACATACTTACATGTAATAATTACTAGCCTTGAATTGCTACTGATTGCATTGATTTAAAATAGAGCAGAGGGTTGAGGGTTTACCTGCAAGACGAACATGGGACATCAAAAGATGCCTTAGACTACATGATTGATATGTAACCATCCGTCCTGCTCGTTTTCTTTTCTTTTATTTGGGTTTTTTTTTTTTTCTAAAGATACTAATCAAGGTATTGGTTTGAAACTTTTATAATGTTATTGTAAAACCAAATTTTCTTTACAGCGGAGTGAAAAAATCTGCTAGGAGAGTTCAGTCGGATGCTTATTCAGCTGTTGTAAGATTTACAATTCTCTTTACTTTTGTTGCATTATTTGCCCATACATTAATTTTAGGTGGGTACTATACCTGGCCTACACTGCATATGCTATGCAGTTAAGCTCTTAATTATCCAAATACTGCATATATATGCTATATACTGAACCCCCCAACTTTATCTCAAATTTACCTCATTGACAAATAAGCCTGAATTTTTCTCACCTGAAATTCTATTGAACTTGTGTATATTTTTAGAATTGCGCAATAAAAATATAAGAAAAGAAACGAGAAGAATTTTTTTCTCTCTCTCTCTCTGTGTTCTTTTTTTGGTGATTTCTCTTGAAACATGCTGGCCAACAGTCGGTCAATTGAGCGACAGTTGATACTGAATCTGGAGTTGTTATCTTCTCACTCCCAGGTGGTTTGTGCCATCATTTTAGATGAACAGTACACATCAATACTGACTGTATATTTATGATTGTTTGTCTGCTCTACCTGTGAAACATCAGGCTTTACTCTGGACAGTCCGATCTTAAATGGACAGTCTGGATCTTAAATTGGATCTGGATACAATTGGAGAGGAGCATAACCCCTGATCTGAAATTGTAGTTGTTTGCTACTATTCCTTCTAAACATAACAAGGGCAAGTAAAAATAATATTTACTTGGAGAGGAGCAGAACCTCTGGATATGAAATTGTAGTTGCTACTATTCGTTTTAAACATAACAATTGCAAGTAAAAATAATATTTTCTTAAACAGATATTATTGGAGAGGTACTTCCAGATGCGTGGTTATCATGTGGAGCTTGTTCTTCCCAATCAACCTGAGTTACGCAAAAAGGTACGGGCTGGAGTGCAGTCCCGTCCCTCCCAGGATGATCGCTTATGGAAGGATGACTTAAAGGATGACGTTAAGTCAGAAGGGAACATCTTTGACTTATTATAAGTATTATAATAACATTTTTTCTGTATATCGAATGGCTTCGAGTTAATGCTCATTTTTTGTAAATAGTGCTGACATTAGCCATTGTATGCCAAAATTCCTATATAAACAGACTATTAAACTGAATTTTGGGAACAAATTCATATGAGATGGAGCACCAAAGAAGCTTATTTTTCAGTTATTCTCTGCATTGTAGATTGCTGAGGCCTTTTTTTTTTTGTTGCATGGATGCATAGTGACAAATGAATTATTCGGATTCGGTTCGGCAGGGTTAAAAATTTGTGATTTGAGAACATTCAGATATAATTTGGAATTATCCGAACCGGAGATCTCAGTCCCACAAGGGAGCAAAAAAAAAATTCTCAAATTATTGGGGAAAAATTCGTAGAAATTTGCGAATTATTCGGTCAACCAAATAATTCGTCATTCGGTTCGCTATCACTTATTTGCAAATCTTGTGACTATGCATGGATGTAGTGTCAATCTCTAACTTGATGTTGCCATTTTTTTTTCCAGAAAGTATCTAATATATTGGACCAAGTACATAAAAAAAAAGTAACACTATCAAGTAGAAAACAGTCGAAAAGAAAGAAAAGGTAAGAAGACAATGAATTGTAACAAATAATGATATTCCAAATCTCCCTTCTACATCCCTAAAAGTGTCCCGCAATCTCCTGTTGTGACCCAAGTGTTCTATACAACTGCCATTAAATGTACAGGTCTCACAAGAAAGAATTCCACCCAATCAATACAAGGTGAAAGGAACCGAAAATTTTGGGAAAGAATCAAACAAAAACCGACCTAACAAGCACATCAGTACAACTTACTGAACTCAGTACCTTGTGCGACCTCCCCCAATCTGGGATAGAAAGGCTCTCTTTCAAGATGTGTCTGCAATGAGTCCATGATCTTAACCAACGAGGCCCAGGCAAATGGCGCAGCACCGCATGCGTAACCAAACACTGCCAAGGCCCTGACAATTCCATTTGAATACCAGGGGTAAGCCATAACGAAAAGACAACCAGCCAACCCTATCCAAGTCGTCAAAACCGCAAGGGAAGGAAGCACGAAGAAACTGGCAACAACAGTGGCGAGAGATAAGGTGCCCAAAAGATAGAGAGGCCAACCCATGAGGGGGTGAGCTGTGCGTGGAATGAGGAAAAAGGGGACGGTGTATGTGGCTACCATAGACCACAAAACTAGCACCTTGAGCATCGCTTGCATGAAGGCCGAACATTTCTCGGGACGCCGGTTATAGCATAGCTTTGAGCATGTAGGCTTGGCCAGCTTCGCTACAATGATTATGCTGATGTACAGAGCGGCCTCAATTAGTACCAGTGGCAACTCTGATGCATAGCTGTTCAAATTTAATTTGAAGCATATTAGAAAACATGAGTTGAAAATAAAACAAAGAGATTAATTTGTTTTGCAGAATAACTAACCCAAGATTACTGCGCCGTAGCTCGTGCCATGAGAAGCCAAGTGGTAGCACTGGCCAAGACCACCAGTACCATGGTTTAAACCATGGTGCACTAGGGAATGTGACGACACTGTTTGGTCCACAGGGAACATTCCATTTAAGCTTTAGATCTGCAACAAAATTGATATTATCCATATAATTGAGCAGATAGAACAAAAAGCAAAATGAAGCTGAGTTACTACAGTGGGACAAAAGTGAAACTCACAATAGTAGGAAGCATCCATCTGATAACCAAGAGGAAGTCGATACGTGCCATTGACCTTGGTACCATTAGCAGGTGGATGAAACAGGGGCTGGTCGAGCAGATCGGGAAAGTAACTAACAAGGAAACCTTGATCTGCACCGTCTGGATTGCGGCGGCCAATTTCTAGTTCATGAACCATGTTGTTGAACACGTCCTTTGAAGGCTGTAACATTAGAGTACCCAAAAATCATAATCAATCTCATGAGCAAGATGTTCCAACCAATATCGTGTAAACAAAGACCTGTCATTGTCATGGATTTTTATATCAAACCAGTGGTCAGTATTGAACTGGTAACAGACTTGTACTGGTAGGATATTACTTTTTCCATTTGTATTTAGTTCCTTTATTCATGCTAAATCAAGTAACTAGATTTGATCAAATGCCAAACATCTAAATTAACTGGTACCTGTCAACAGATAAAGTGATAAACTACATTCATATGACGAAGTACCAATTTCCCTAATCTGCGTAATAATTCTGTATGATGAAGTACCAGTTTCCCTACTCTATGTAAGAACCCCCGAGTATATAAATGAACCTGAAGACAAAATTTTGCACCCAGTTTTTGTAATTTTTTTTGAAACAGTACATAAGGAAGGATAGTCTCAATTTAATATTTAATGAAATTACCCTCAATTGTGCAGTACACAGACCAACAAAAACCAAAATATGGACCACTATTGGAATCAGTAAATGTACTGATGAGGAACTTGATATTACCTGAAGGACAAAGAGGCCGGTGTGGAAGATGCATGGGTTTATGAAGACGGCGCAAAATTGGCCGCACTGGAAGAGCTCGTCAGTGTTTTGCAAGAAAAGGTTGTCGGAATCAAGCATGACAACCCGATCATAGTCGAACAAGCTCCAGGCATAGAGCTTGTTCATGGTTAGCTTGAACCGTGGGTTGAAGCCGCCTTGGAACTCATAGGGGTTCTTCAAGTTTGTCACCGTCACTACCTTCAAACCATCCTCCTTTTCCCTGTTTTCAGGCAACAACTTAATATGATTATTTTTTTGCTCTTCTCCAAAAGACAGAAAAGAGACAAATCTGATTTTGTGGACCAGTTCCTTATAATGTTTATATTCCTAAATTTTTTCTTAAGGGTTTAACTAATTTGTTCAGCTCTAATGTAAGAATATTAAGAGGAGGATGTTGAAAACCAAAATAGGTCTTACAGTTTTCAAACTCAAGCGTTATCTGCTTCCTCATGTCATTTCACAATGGAGGTTTCATATTTTATTATCTCACAACAGAACTTCCAAAGTGATGAATATCTATTAGCAGATTCAAGACTGAATTGTCATACTTGTAAGTGTTCTTCTCCTTTTTCTATATTCTCTTTGCTGCTCTCCTTTTTCTAATAAAATTTTCTCCTTGACTACCTTCACCCTTCACCGCACACCCCACTCAAATCCAGATCGTCTAATGTAACTCAAACTTTGTGTTTTAATTTAAAACATTCATTATAAATTGGTACGAATTTCTTTCAAATTGACCTGAATTAACTTGAATTCTAATCGGACGGTCAGAATTTTAAATTCAAATTTACGTATTACAGATGATACAAACTCCGCCCCACTCCCTCGTCCCTCCATTGTGAAATATTTAAAATATTTAGCAGGCACCAACTGCATAACCTCGTTTTCAGAAGTACTTTATTCGACTTGACATTGGACTTTTTAACACGCAAAGAAGGACGGATTTTATAATAGAAAAACAAAAGACGATTAATTGACTAGTAAACAAAAATATCCGAGCAAGGAGCAAAGCAAACGCAAACGCAAACCCAAACGCAAAGGACACCCAACCCAATTAAGTCAAAATGACCGAGTACGACGGTGCTTTATTACAGTCCAGCTAATACTGATTAAAGCAAGGGGTATTCGTATTTCCACTATAAACAAGTTTCAAAAGTTGTCCAACCGCGTCTCTTTAATTTTCCAAGAGCTAAGAAAATAGCGAACAACCGGAGAAAATCAAATTTTTAAGACTTAATTCGTCCGTTTACACTCTGGACTCTGGAGCGTTTGTTACCCAAATTTTACAAAACCAAACTGCCACCACCCACCAGGGCCCAGGCAGCAGCTTCCATTTTACAACTGTATTTTTGCTTGCTTACCCCTAAAGTAAAATTAATTTGCTAAATATCAAAAAAGCAAAAAACGCGTCTTCTTGGGACAAAGTCGCAAGAGCCATGGCGATAAGTCACAAGTAACCGTCCACAACAAATAAAAAAGAGAAAAAATCGAGAACGACGATCCAACAGTGCGTAGCGAGTCGAGATTTAAGCCTAAAGATCATTGGTGGATTGGTGCCAGAGGTTTATTTTGATGATTAAGTCGCTACACGGGTCAAAATATCTCTGTAAAATACAGAAGATCCAAAATCCCATGATCTGTTTTTAATTCTCTTCCCAAAATTAAAACGGGCACAAAATAATTACTCAAAAGAACAAATCTAATTAAGGATGAGACTAGGACAAATCCAAAATTTAAATTGACATTTAATCCGTAGCTAATTTAGAGTGAAATAACAGAAAATGCAAATAGAGTAGGAGCAACATACATTGCCTGGACCCACTGGACAGGGACATCCGACGAGGCGATGACTACGCGATCAGCTTGAACTTGGAATTTGGCAAGCGACCGCATCATTACCCTCAATGCAACGTAGAACTCGTAATCTCTCGGCGTGCCCATGTACATCATCGCCGCATAGGCATGCCGGTGCTTGGCATCACGCCGCCTCTCTTCTAATTCATGCTTTCCCAATACATTTGTTGCCAAGAGCAAAATTGCCAGCACCAGCACCAGCACAAAGTACCTAATTGTGCCTCCTTCCATCTACAATTTAATTTCTGATTCCTCAGCACCGGAAATTTGGAGAAAAGAAAAGAGAAATGTCCTCCTCTCCTTTTGTTTCCCCACCACCAAGATATGAAATCGAAGGTTTGCGCTTCTCTTCCCTCTCCTTGTAAATCAAAACAAGGATCAAATAGAACTGAATATATCGGTTCTTCTCTCCTCTCGCCGCAGGGGGGAGAGAGAGGGAAGAGGAAGAAGATCTGGTGGCGAAGTGTAAGAGATAATAAATTAATTTGGTATGGTTTGGAGGAAAGAGAAGAAGGGGTATATATGAGATATTTGTAATGATTACGGGAGGAGCTATACTAGGAAGCCCGCAACAGGCAATTGGATTGAATTGAGGTAAAATGGTTTCTAAAGTGGGAGGATAACATAACATACAAGCCTAACCTTTTTTAAACAACCTGTATTCATATCCAGTGCATTTGGCCAATGGTTAACAGATGTTGATGCCTCCTTTTTTATTACCGACCTTATCTGATAAATGGTTCCAAAAATATCTTTTAATTGGAATCTCGTCGAAATTAGAAAGAAAAAATAAAATGAATTATTAAATTTGACACATTATAAATTGTTTGTTAATAACAATAAATTTTAAAATTAATATGAAATTTTATATATTATATTTTATGGTACAATTAGGGTGGCAAAAAGAAAACCCGGGATTTTCTATTCTCCTAGCTGATTTCCAGACCGTGTGTGTTCGGTGCATCGTAGACCAGGCTTTGCTAAATCACCGGCGCTTTCTGCTGGGTAGCTGAGCCTGAGGTGCATGAGCTCATCTGATACTGGCTTTTGATTGATGAATTTAAAATGAACAAAAATCGAACGAAGAAGTTTTGGGTGATAGCGTTTATGTCCAACCAATTTGTTTCTTGTAAAATACTTCAATGCAATAATTTAATGAATGAGTTCCCGATCCAGTTGAACTTTAGAAAATTAAATGAAACATGCACGATAGCTTTTATAATTTTTTTTAGGTATAACAAGAGTTGAATTGTGTTTAGTGCAAATTTGCAGCATATTTCATTTGTTATTGTATGAACGATTTAAGAATAACACTGAAGACTAAGGAAAGCTTGATTCTCCTTTTTTGAAGAAAGAATTCCAAACCTCCAATTAAAACAAATGGCCACAATCAGCAAATCATAAATAAGGTATCTTGGATATTTTTCACCCAATGATTCAAGGATCTCAAACTGAAATTTTATAATTGTGGAATCACATTATAAATGGGGTCAAATGATTATACTTATTTTAATAAAAGTCCAATTTCAAATTAGGTTTTCATAATAGTACATGTATAATTTTTCTTTTTTTGCAAAAGTGGTAATCCACCTGTTTCATTACGAAACTATAGAGTTCATACAAAACAAAGCATAGTACTAAGAATCTAAAATAAAACCCAACTGAGAAGTACTGCTAAGCATAGCACAGTAGAAAATATAACAGCACAACAAAATCCCAAAGTAAACTAAGACTGCATAATCCAACTAACAGGTATCACTAATGACTATAACACTATATGAGGAAGAGCTAGCTAATGAGAGACTAGGAAGAACACCAGTAGCTGCATCAATTGCATCATATATTGCTCTGTCACACAAGTAATCAGCTAGGTCCGACCCTTCTAAACCATGACCAGTGTCCACGTCTGAATCCAGCAGGGAGCTGTCCTGGTCTTGTGTTTCTGTGTCTGTTAGAACCATATATCAGAGCGCATGTCTGATTCAAAAAAGAAACATCAAAAAGCATAATGAAAGATAAAGTAAAAATTATCTAAATGTGCCTTACACCAATATGAAGTTAAGGCAATAATAGAAGAAGCCACAACTTAATAGATGGTACAAGAGTATTTTGAAAACAAATTCTATTTCTTGTAAGCCATACAATCTATAAAGTAGTTGCCTAATCAATTCAACTAGTAATGAATCTTTTAAAGGAATCCAGTAATCAAAATACCAAAGATCAGACACCTGAGTACAATTAAAATAAAGTTATTATGATTGCCAATCCAAGTCCATAAAGAAGAAATAACAAGGCATGTAATAAATAAATGGTCTACAGTCTCAGATGCACCGTAGAAACAACAATCTACATTACCCTGCCATCATCTGGATTGTAAATTGCATTTAGTGAGGATTTTATCTTGCCTAAGTAACCAAACAAAGACCTTAATCTTAAGAGAGCAATAAATTTCAATAATCCGTGCAGAAAAGTAGATACATGGTAGATAAAGAGATCAAGAAAGAAATTAATTAGCTTCGAAAATTTATAGGCAAATAGTGAACATGACATTTGATTTCAATAATCTATGTGAAAATAGCAATAAATTTCATTCAAGAAATTAAAAAATACTACAAATGATTGTCTTTTCATAGTTATTAATATATGTGTTTATATTAAATGATTATAAAGAAATAGCATTATTATTTTGTCGGGTATTTATACGGATATCGAGTCGGGTTCGGTTATGGGTCGGATAACTAAATCAAACTCTTATCCTACCAATTACAGTATCGGTTCCGATTCGGATCCAGGTCGGATATTAAATTATTAATTTGTAACTGTATCCATAATTTAACCGGTTATATTTTTTAAACTATATCCTATCCAAATTAACCGGATTCAGGTCGGTTCCGGGTTGGATCCAGATAATCTGATAAAAGTAGCACCTCTAATGTGGCGCATGGAGATTGGTTAATTTTCAAGGGTGGTAGAAAATTCCTGCCTATCAGTGGACAGAGAATTTGATTCCGAAATTATTGTATATGATTTATGGAAGGAAATTGTTTTGGAATATTTTTGGATAAAAATTACCCAAAATAATTTCCTTCGTTGGAACAAAATATTCTTTTTTCAATAAAATCATTCATTAGAAAAAAAAAGTTGTTATCACCATTGGATTTAAAGATGCAAAAACTTTTTTAAGAAATATATAAATTTTCAATAAAGTCATTCCTTATTTTACCATTGAGAAATATGTAAATTTACACAATTATTCTTTCTCATATTGTCTAGTCTACTCCACGAGTTGCACATTTTTTTAAAACAAAATCCCTCCGCCGTTGCGGCGTTGTTTCTCAGAAACTCAGTCCAGATTCGATAAACGCACCAAAATGCTTCACGTGGCTTTCAAAAAATTTATATTTAGAAATATAAAAAATAAATATAGGTAAATAGATGGATTTTTTTTTTCATCTGAAACCACGGTAACATGGTCCCTTTGGGCCGAATCAATGGTCCAATTCCTATAAAATTTTCATAAATTGTTAGAAACCAGGCCACAAGAGAATCTAAAAATTATAGATACTGAATCATTTATCCAGTTTCTATAAAAGCTATCAAAATCGAGTCCTCCTAAATTTGCAGAAATTAAAGGGATGAAACTATTGATTTGGTCCTTTTGGACGGAGGTTAAAGGGACTGAACAAATAATTATGTTTCTTTAATATTCCCAAATGTGAAAATGAAAGAGATCAAATCAATAGTTCGGCCTCTGCCCTGCCCAAAGTGACGGAATTATTATTGGTCCCTTCTATTATATATTGAAAATATAATCCATGCATTTGTCAATAAATAATTTTTATATTTCTAAAAATGAAAATTTTCCGCTTTTGAACGTGTGGAAGGCGCTACATTAACTTTCTTCAAATTATGAGTGATGTGACGCTGATTGTTCTTAAATAACGCCCTCTACTTTTACAATAAAAGGTAAGATGAGCTGATTCATATCACCCAATCTTGTACCTATATGATGAGGTGCATCTCTCGTGACAAAGCATATTACCAGTAGATGCCGTTTAGCGTCGAATTCACGAACTAAATTCTTGGAGGCACTGAAAGAGACCCACACGGGACACGGCCATGCCTGGATGGTGCCGATTGTGTTGACTTTGTTAACTATTATATAAAGCAAGTATCAAGGTACCATCTAATTTCACGGATTTTAGCATTTAAAAAAAAAATATTTTAAGCTGTAGTTATCCTATCAGGATTTTGGTTTCGCCCCTTTAATTTACGAAGTGTTGGAGACTATCCGAGTTGATAGAAAGAGACCGAAATTTTTATTAATATTCAAAATAAATAATTAATTTCACAATTTGCATCTTCTTTGTTCGGAATTCCAAAAATGACTAAACTAAATTTTATTTTCAGTTTTGAGCCTCCTTTCTGCAAAATTAATTTCCGATTCCAACCTCTCTAAAACCGGAGAAAAAGTTCTCGGTTTAGTTTCATCAATAGAAATCGGAAAAAATATGTGCGGTCCCCAAAACCGGAAACTTTTTTTCCGGTCTTGGAGTTCTACCTATTTAACCAACGGCGCACCCCCTCTCTCCCTCACATCTCTCTTCCTCTAGTCTCC
Source organism: Carex parvula (assembly GCA_025461045.1). Lineage (NCBI taxonomy): Eukaryota > Viridiplantae > Streptophyta > Magnoliopsida > Poales > Cyperaceae > Carex > Carex parvula. The sequence goes on along the minus strand of JAJGRW010001261.1, from coordinate 101,459 downwards.
CTTTGTCCCTTTGTCTCTTCTCGTCTTCTCTCCGACTGTCTGACCGATCAGAACTTCAATTCAGGTATTTTTAATATTTTTATTTACTATTTAATTTAGAAATTAGTAAAGTAGTTTAGGATATTTCAAAATGGTTTAGAATATTATCCGAATAATTTAGAAATTCCAAAATAGTTTAGAATATTATCCGAATAATTTCGAATTTCAAAATGATTTAGAATATTGTTCCAATAATTTAGAAATTTCAAAATAGTTTAGAATAATGTCCAAATAATTTAGAAAATTCCAAAATGATTTAGAATATTGTCGGAATAATTTAGAAAATTCCAAAATGGTTAGAATATTTTAGAAAATTTTAAAATAGTTCCGAATAATATAGAACACTCCAAAATTGTTTAGAATATTTTAGAAAATTCCAATTGGTATAGAATAATTTAGAAAATTCTAAAATATTTTAGAATATTGCTAACGCTAATTTAGGAAATTCCAAAATATTTTAGAATATTTGAGAAATTCCAAAATGGCTTAGAATATTGTTCGAATAATTTAGGAAATTTGAAAATGAGTTTAGAATATTTTAGAAAATTCCAAAATGGTTTAGAATAATTTAAAAATTCCAAAATACTTTAGAATATTGTTTGAATAATTTCAAAAATTCCAAAATAGTTTAGAATATTGTTCGAATAATTTAGAAAATTCCAAAATAGTTTAGAATATTTTAAAAAATTTCAAAATAGTTTAGAATAATTTAGAAAATTCCAAAATGATTTTATAATATTATCCGAATAATAGAAAATTACAAAATGGTTTAGTATAATTTAGAAAAATCCAAAATGGTTTTGCAGTATGGCATACGAAGTACCTGATCAAGGAGAGAGAGACGAGGAGAATGCAACATGTGTTTAGCCAGTTGTTGTGGATATCTCACAGCCATCATAGGGTATCTGAGGCTTCTAAGGAGGTAAGCATTTATTTATTTGATTTTTCATAACTCGGTCAAAAATCAAATCATATTATAATTCCTATTTATGTTGTAATGTAGAGTTCAGAGGTTTTAAACGTCAAACACTATCGGATGCATTGCAAGTACCAAGAGAAATATGCGCCGTATTTGATTAGATTGGGCTTATACCAGATCGCAGTTATGCCTGATATCGCCATCGATGCGGTGCTTATACATGGACTTATCGAGCGGTGGCGTCCTGAGACGCACACCTTTCATCTTTCTTTCGGAGAGATGACAGGTATTAACTACACTAATTCAAATAAATTTGTTAGTTTTACTATTTTGATAACAAGTCAAATAAAGAAATTACTTATTAGAGGACGTGAGCTGTTTGTGGGGTTGCCCATTACAGGGGCTCCAGTGACGGGGTTATAGATGGGGCGAATGTTAAAGGTCGGGTCTTTGATTTGTTAGGCATTCGTGAGGATAAACAATCGAGCTTTATGAAAAGGGGGGGGGGGGGGGGGCTGAGGGAGATCAAAAAATTTCTGACTGGATAATGCTGAAAACTAAGCTTTGTTAGCGATTTAAGAAGCTGCCAGCTAACGCCGATGAACAAACGCTGAAGTGGTAAGTATTTTCTATTTAAAAACTTATTCGTACTTTACATTCTCAATAATGTACTCACATTCTCACAGAATTTGCTAGGTATGTCCGTGGATTTCTCTTGGACCTATTGTCGGTTACTTTGTTCCCAGAGAGCAGAGGAGACGGGATACCGCTGTGGTATCACAATTTGATTGATAATTTAGACGAGCCGACAAACTACAATTGGGGCGGAGCCGTTCTCGCATATTTATATCGACATCTATGTCTCGCAAGTTCGATCTATGCATGGTCTGATTATGCTGCTGCAGCACTAGTCGTGGACCCAATTTCCAGTTCACCGACCTAAGCCAAAATCGAAGGACTTTCAACCTTCCTGGGGCGCGCCAACAGAAGATACATGTCCAGCTTTTGCTGACAAATGGTGTTGCAAGCATAAGTACGAGAACTCATCTCACAGCAAAACCTCCGGTCCAAGTATCCAGCGCAACCAGTTTCAGCAATTGACTGAGAACATGGTGCAATAGGAGCCGTACGAGAGTACTTATACCCTGCTTTCGAGAGTAACTCAGGCGAGAAGGGTACTAAATGCTAACTCACATTATTACTAAATTTATCAAGTTTTTTATTTATTCAGTTACATGTCATCATATTTATAAATTCTAACTCACATTCTTACTAAATTTATCAGCCTTACTACTTGTACCGTGGATCTATGATATTTTATTGGATAGTGGAGCACCATTATCCTGATCGCTGCATGCGACAGTTCGGTAAATTTCAAGAGCATTCGCCACCGCCTCCCATTAATAAGCACATTCACACTAAATTGCACAAGTATGATTTACTAACCATTTTTTTTCCTTATTTATGTTAATTAACTTTGTGTGTTAAGTTGTTATTAAATTATGAACAGGTTGAAGATGGTTTTAAAAAAGAATGAGTCATGGGCCGTAAAGCACTCCTAGGCATATGGATTTGTAACAGTACGGGTATGAAAATGTTTCCACCCGACTCTTATCGTATCCGTTGACACTCCTAGGCATATGGATTGTTTTGTATCAAATTCATGCAATTTTAGTGTAATTGATATTTCATCCTGATACCCATCGAATATAAATCGTTAATTATAAAATTTACATCAAATTCCATCATCTTTCTTGTACATCATATAATTATTTTATAGATCATGTTTTAAAAGCCGGATTTTAAAATTATAAATTAATTTTATCATTATTAAAATTATTAAACTAATTTATTGTTAATGAAATCCATCATTTATTATATACTAGACCGTGTAAATCCAATTTGACATTATATAAAAATAAATAAATATACCACAAGGACAATGTTACAATCAGACTCCGATCACTGATTTAAAATAAACTTATGACCTAAAATCTCGTGGTATATAAACGATGAAGATCAGGCAGCAAAGCTTGGTTGTGATTTGTAATCACGTTCCATTTATCCGAAATCATCCAATAATTTTTGTACAATTCGTTTCTCTGTTGCATCCACCAAGTCATCTATGACTTGGAGATACAAACAAACCAACCAGATGGCCAGATGGATGGTTGGTGGGTCCAAACGTGCTGAGTACATTTGCGTAGACCAAATCGTACGAAATTCTTAATTGAATATTTTGTAAAAATATAGAGACTTGTGGGGTTGTAGCCGTAGGCATGATAGGCATGTATGTAGAAACAAGTCATTGAAAAAAGCATCGACGGTTGACAAAGTCGCAAATGGGGGTTTGTTTTGGTCTCTATTGACCAGTTATGAGCATGAGCATCATAAATTGGAATAGGTCTTGCTCCTCAGCTGTCCTTTGATTTTTGATTTATTTGCGAGGAATCAGCGCTTTGTTCGTAACAGTTTGTAGAAAATTTCAATTCTAAGAATATTGCAAAAAAAAAAAAATATATCGTGGTTTTGAAGTTTATTTGCAAATTATATTTAAACAAGAATTGAAAACAACTTTTATTTGCAAATTCTGTCAAAAGAAGGATTAAAAATCATATTTAGTCTAGTGACTATAGGAATTATCATTCTTTATGTAAAGAGTTGTAGTTTCAGAATAGTGCCTTTTTTCAAAACTACAGCTTTTACTTGCAAATTCATTGAGAATATTGTTTTGTACATGTGCTAATTCAAGTTACACATGAAGGGTGTGTTTAGTTAGATTGAGAATAGGTTATTCTTGAAGTTAGGTTATTCGAAATAGCCTATTTAGTGTTTGGTTGGATTAAAATAGCTAGAATGGTAAATCTAAACTTTTTGTCTTATTAGAATAGGCTATTTCTAAGAGTTTTTAGATAGCCCTTAGATTTGACTATTCTAATAAGACAAAACAATAGTTATTTTTGATTTGACTATTCTAACTATTTTTATTTTGCAACTAAATATACACGAAGGAATTACATAGAAAAGCTAAATTAAGATGTTAATTTAAACTATTAAGAGCACCACCTATGATGAAATCCTAAAGTAGTTCTCAATTGCAATAATAGACGATAAATAAGATAAAAATGGTTATACGGAACTTTTGAAGCTGATATTTATTTAATTATTTTTCATCCGATGATATACTAGCACTAGAATATAATATGATGACACGGAGGCCATCATCTTAAAATTGAACTTGGAAAAGAAGGTCAACACCTAAAATATTAAAAAAATTTAAATATGTAAGATTTTCTTTGATAAATGCCTCCGAAGTAGATACCGTATATTATTATGAGGAGGGTTCAAATGCCTCCATTTTTCATGCCTCCACTATGCCTTCATATTTTTGACTTTTAAGTTTTAAATTTTGAGTTATTAAAATTTAAAATATGGAGGCATGGTGGAGGCATGAAAAATGGAGGCATTTGAACTCTCCTCTATTATTATATATTATTATATTTCCTTAATATACAAACTGCCATTAAATTTGGGAAGGGGATAAATTGATAGCTATAAACTATTGAGCCCATGGCCCATGCTTTAGATCAAATGATATGGAGGCAAGTCGTACGGCATCTTTGGAGGTTATTCCTTGCGGATTCTCTGGAATTTCATGTTTCTTGTATCTTGCTGCAAATTTGCAACTATTTAATGGGTAATTAAAGTAGCCATGCTAGATACATCCAGCTAGGAGTCTTTAATCTCTGAGGTAACTTAAATTTTGATTTTAGATTTGAACCGTCGTATCAGAATTTGGATTAAATTGGTCCGAAGTAAAATGCATATAATCTCTTTTATTATCCGTGTCAAAACAGATTGGACAATCAAATCCAAACTCAAAATTTGAGTTACTTTTGAGGATCCAAATTCTCTACCTAAGAGTCTTAGGCTAAGACTGCTAGAGTAAATAGAATTCACATCACCTAAGGTACCTCAATTTGAGTTACTTCATGAATCTCAATTCAAGAGTTCTGTACTAATACCGAGTAATTTAATCCACGCAACAAATATTTTTATGAAATGTGAAAAATTCGAAAGATTCTCTATATATATGGAGAGATTCAAAAGCCCCCTTAAAAAACAAAAAGTTAAAATAGAGAGTTGTTGTTACTTGTTGTATTTTGTAGAAATTCGGGTAGGTTATATGTGTAACAATACAATTTAGTTCATAATTTGTGATTCATATTATAATTTCATTAAATTAACTATTAATTTAGACTTAATATATTCTGATCTATTAATATATATATATATATTTTTTTTTAAAAGTCAGTTAGCAAATCGCTTACTGACTATTTCATTAATAGAAAAAAAAGTCTTTTACACAAGCATTTTCTCTGAAAAAATATCCTAAAATTACAAAAAATACAAAACACCAATAAAGATAGAGAACAGAGAGTTGTAATTGAGACTTAACCCCCGCTTTCACTTAAATGACTACAATCCATTGTTGTATTTGTAGTTTAGTCTTATTCTTTAAACAATGACGCAAACGTTCTTTTGTTCCTCTCCCACTACAACATGTCAACGTCTACACTCCCGCTGCCCAAGTTACGTACCACCAAACACATGCCTCACCGGCCGCCTATGGGATACCCAGAACTGTTAGTATATTTCTAACAACCTTCTTATTAAACTTTCTTTAACATCTCTGTTATTATAATTTAGAGAGGTTTTTTTTCTCGCCAGCGGTTCAACCGTCAGATTCGCCTCCAAATGATATATGGACATGTGTTCCATCAATTTCCGGGTGTTATTTTCATTGTTTTTTAGCACTTTATTTTATAGTGAGCGCTTATTTCATTTTTTTTTGTACTGTGTACAGCTGGACACTATGAGGAGGGACCCATTTTCATAGATTTTTTTTTAAAAACGTAATTAAAAAAAAATATTTTTACCAAACCAACGTGATTACTTTTTTTATTTAAAAAATCATAAGAACCGAACTGCCAATTCAGTATGCTTGATTTTTTGACCGATTGGCAATTTGGTCCATGTTGATTTCACAAATTTTCGCAGAAAATTGTGTTGCGTTTGTGTAATGGCTAGGGACCGAATTGCCAATTTGGTCCAGAGTTTTTTTAGTCCGGACCGAATTGGCAATTCGGTCCAGAAATTGTAATTTAATTTAATTTAATTTAATTTTTATTTTTTTTAGATTTAGTTGAATTTCTCACTTGTGTATATATATCATATCGGAGGTAGGTCAAATTGAATTTGAAACTGAAAGACAATTAAATAGAAAAATTTTACATTGTGCCCTTTTTTTTTCAAAACATAGAACAAAATACCCTCCTCTCAAAATTCTTAACAAAATGCCCTTGTGGACCCCACTTTTCTCCTCTCTTCCCTTCCCTCCCACTTCTCCCTATTTACTTTTTTTATTCTTTGTTTAAAAAGAAAAATACAACTATAATTTCATTCACGTTTTGAATTTTTTTATCTTTTTTGTGTATAACTAATTAGAATTAAAAATTGTAGCGTAAAATTTTATTTGCTTAAATAAAAAAAGCATAATATTAGCTTATACGTGGAATCTTTCCAACATATAGATCATTTTAAAAATTATTAAAATACATAGTATTAACTTATTTTATAAAATATTTTTAATTTACATATTATTTTAACATAGACATTCTATCTAGTTTATTCGTTTTAAATTTCATATTCCTATTTTTAACAATTATAAGAATTTTATTACATCACATGTTAAGAACAATTTAAATTAGGATTGGTCAATTGAAATAATAATTTGATAAATTAGATTCTTTAATGAAATAATAATGTGGTCAATTGAAATTTTAAAATGAATAAACCAGATAGAATTTTAGTCGGATCACTTTTTTTTATCTCCCATAGAGAATATTAGATGAAATTTGGTTTGCTCTATTTCATTTTTAATTTTTTTGGCACAATCTAGGGAGTAAGAATTACACATCTTTGTTAATGTAAATGTTTTCTTAACTAAATTTACAATAGCATAACCCTAAAAGAAAAAAAAAGTTGGGACCGAATTGCCAATTCGGTCCGGAGTCTTTTCGGATTTTCTGTGGCTGCCTTTCTGAAAATTTGTGAAATCAACATGGACTGAATTGCTAATTCGGTCCAAAAAAAAAAATCAAGCTGACCGAATCGGCAGTTCCGTTCTTATGATTTTTGTAAAAAAAGAAGTAATCATGTTGATTTGGTAAAAATATTTTTTTAATTATGTTTTTTAGAAAAAATCCCATTTTCATTGCATAATTCTAAGATTTGTCTTATTAGAAGAACTCAAAACATCTAAAATTATACTTTAATTCTTCATTTTGATTCTAACAAGTGCTTATTGATTTTGTGTTAAAAATGAAGTAATTATATTTTTGTATAGTTTGTGACTTTGTGTACACAGTACAAAATTTAGTTTGTGTATACGGAAAATTTAAATTTTCGAATTACTGTATATTTAAATTTCTGGTTCCACCCGGATCCAACTGACGATGCCTCATCGTAATTTTTTATATTAATTTGTTTGTATAAATATCACCATAAACTGCACTTAAAAATTCAACAAGTTTAGCTGTTAAAAAAAAAATTCAACAAAGACTATATAGGGTTTTGAAAAATTACCATACAAAACCTACTAATTGAAGATGTATTCAAAATTTCAAATATTATTTATTTTCCCCAGTCGTTAACTTTCAGATATCTACTCAGCCAGCAATTATAAAATTTAGAGTAATTCTTTTGTCCCCCGCTCTCCAGTCTCCTAAACGTCCCTCCATTATAACTAACTATGTTAATCATTAATTAACCACTTTAACCAACAGTTAGTGGTTCCCATCTAACTGTCAATACCCACTGGCGGGACCACTATTATGAATACTTGCTCGATTAGGTATAAATACTTGCTCATTAGGTATGAATGTTTGTGCGACAGATAACTCGAAAATATGTCATCATGGATCTCATTTGAAAGAGAAAATTGTGTAGAAGACGCTCGTGGTTTTAGATTTGCAAAATTTCTCATAGATCGTCAGAAATATTGGTTAGATTGGACGGAGAAAAAAAAAAGACCTCTAAAAACGTGTAAAAGATGAGTAAGTGATGTGTCCAGTTTATTTTAAATACTTGATATCTTAGTATTGAATACTTGATGTATTATATATGAATATTTGATATCTTAGGTATGAATACTTGATGTTTTAGATTCGCAAAATTTCTCACAGATCATTATAAATATAGGCGAGATTGAATGGAAAAAAATTCACCTCTAAAAACGTGTAAAAGATGGGTGTGTGATAAGAGAAATAAAAAAAAGTTTATATGTTCAATTTTTTTAGAAATATTTGGTATCTTAGGTATGAATACTTACATGACGAGTTATGAATACTTGAACGACGAAAAATCTGAAAGTACTTTATCATGGATATCATTTGAAAGAGAAAATTACGTAGAAGATGTCGGTAGTTTTAGATTTGCGAAATTTCTCACAGATCGTCAGAAATATTAACGAGATTAAACGGAGAAAAAAAATTCACTTCTAAAAACGTGTAAAAGATGAGTGTGTAATTAGAGAGAAAAAAAGTTGATATCCAGTTTTTTTTTTTTAATACTTGATGTCTTAGGTATGAATATTTAATATATTATATGATAATACTTGCACGCATAAGTATCCATACATATGCGCGCCAGTTGTAAATTTTTTCAATCATAAGTGGTCCCCCAAGTAGTTAATGTAGTTAGTGGTCCCCATTGTACTTTACACATCAGTTAATTAGGGGGACATTTAGGGGAACAGAATGGGAGTGACTGTTAGTCGATCCCTAAAATTTAATTTGGGGGATAATGCGCCAATTACAATACCAAGTTCCTTTTAATATCCTTAAAAGAGGCAGCATCCACACTGCAGTACTTAATTTCTACAAACTAGGCAATGATATGATCAACTACTGGTGGTTATATTTCTATTACACTAATACATACATTTGTCTATTATGCTTTGTTGTGAGGTATTTAATAAAATTTATTGTTCTATATTTTAGTTAAGAGTAGGATTAAGATAGCCCATTGGTTTTGTGCCCCATTATACTCTAACATCATTATCTCTCTTTTCAAAGTCTAAATAATTGACCCGAGCCGTTCAACACACTAGTCGAGAACCAGACATCAGGAACGCTAAAAAAGGGACATTAGGAACGGACCTACGGGCGATACTGACCCAGGCGTTACTGATAGTACCACTAATCAGGATCGGTCAATTAGCCGATACTGATTCCCTAATCAGGAATGGTCGTTTGGTATTAGCTGATACTAATTTGACAATCAGGAACGGTCGTTTGTTATTAGCCGATACTGATGTGGATAATCAGGAACAGTTGTTTGATATTAGCTGATACTAATGTTGATAATCAGGAACGGTCGTTTGTTATTAGCCGATACTGATATTGATATTCAGGAATGGTTGCTTGGTATTAGCTGATACTGATGTTGCATAATCAAGAACAATTATTATTAATTAGCCGATCCTGATTCACTAATCAAGATCGGTCTATTAATTAACAACTGATTCTGAATTGTTTTTTATTTAAAAATAATAATTTTAATATTTGGCCAGCTACCATATATTTTTGCTGGCCTATATATGAAACAAGCATCAGGATATGAAACAAACCAATCTGAAATAAAGATCAACACAAAATAACACATCCTAAATTAATCCTAAATTAAACAAGTTCAAGTTCACCAAATTACAATAATCCTAAATTATTACAAAATAACACATCCTAAATTGTTTTACTTTTTCCACTAATGCTTCCTTCAAGAAAAATTTACCCCATAATGATCGGATGTAGTCGATGTTTGTTTCGTTGTAAATTTTGAGAAACTCCTGCATTTTTTAAATGATAGAAGAGCACAATTACAATTTTAATTGCATATTTTTGAAGCAACATATAATATGCATACCTTTGGAAAAAAAAAAATATGCATACCTTTAAGCTCGGAAAAACATCGAGAAAACAAGTTATTATGTCATGTACGACAACATGACATAATATCCACATGCAACTTTTGTGGGCAATGTATTAAACAATAATCAGATTTAAGACAATATAATTAAGCATGAAACTTTTGAAAATGATCAATTTAAAGGACCAAATTGCAAAGTTTCATTAACCTTTCATTATCAATATATAGGACCAAATTGCAGTTCAAGGCATATACCGGTACTTTTAGAAAACTTTTTTTATTCCATGTCTTTTCTCAAAGAAAAAGTTTCACAAATATACGAGTGCAAATTAGCGTAATCCACTTGACTTTGTCAACTATACCCCTAATGACTTCAAGTTTTAAACAAAAAAGGTACTCGGCTTACCACATATACCACCCTGAGATTCAGCTAACAATAGTATTTAAAAAGTGATAAAAAATCCTTTATTAATCCGAATTTATAAAAACAAAGAAGATGTATAATACATTTTGCTTCAATTTACACAGCGTGATCGAAGACCTGTTCATTCTTCATTTAAAGTCTATACAAAATACGTAACTCCCAACAATAATTGTTATAAAATACACCAGTTTACATCACACAACCTTTCATATTTTTTTACTTTTTCCCGCCCAAAGACTGACAAAAAAAGGCAAAGCTCAAATAAAAGAAAGGTGTTCATAGCAATTACCCGGGAGAAGCTTAATCAACAAGGCTCTAAAAGAATTTTCATTAACCTTTCATTGTCATCAATTTTTGCAGCTAAGTTCCTATGACTAATTTAATAACCTTCAACTTAGCAATTTTCAAATAAATTTCAGATTCACTAATAACTATTATCTTGCAATGATTAACCTTCAAGTTAGCGCTTTTTTCAAGTTCTCCATAACACATATCCGTTAGACAAGGGTTGTTAAAATATTATTACAGTGAATAATCAGTACTTACAAAAGATATTTAACATTTTACAAATCCCTCAGTTGTAGCCAATCTACAAAACTAGATTTTATGTATTTTTTATATAAGTTCATGCTAAAAAAATTTCAAGCATGCCATGAGCATTTCATGAAAAAAAAAAAAACTAAAAATACAACAAAAAAATGTTAACTAAAAATTTTCAATGCACATGTCACATGTCACAACATTTCATGAAAAAAAACTAAAAATACAACAAAAAAAAATTTAACTAAAACCAAGCACAATTAAAACTAAGCACAATATTGCTCAACCAAAACCAAGCACACCTAACCTACCACTGAGTATCCCAAATTAAGCTAGCCTATTAAGTGAGATAAATCACCGAGATAAATCACTAGTCGAGAAAAGACTAGAGAGGGCTTGGTCGTAATTATTTCGGCATCAATCTTATCCATCGACGGAATCATTAATTGATTCATTTCCCTACAATTTGTAGGGAATTTAGACAAAGACAATTATGAACATATTACTAAGATCAACCTCTTTCGTTATTACAAGTCGAAAACCCTCTGCCCTCATTTATAGCTCTTTTAATTATATTTCTCAATCTTTATTTATCTTAATCAGATAATTCATGTGTCGTTTTTCTCACTTCTCGTTTATAAGAAATATGTGTTCGTCGTGCTTGAAATGTTGTGTAACTCTTTAAAGAATTATTATTATTATTATTATTATTATTATTATTATTATTATTATTATTATTATTAAACTTTAGTTTTTTATAGATTTTTAGTGTTTCGAAAAAAATATTTACAAAATTATTATGTATAAAATTTGCTCAATACGAAATTCTTATATTATACACATCTTTAATGTTTCGAAAAAAAATTATTGTATAAAATTTGCTAAATACGAAGTTTAATTTACAAAAATTGTTTCATTTTATTATTTTTTCTTCTAAAAGCTCAATAGTTTAACTTACGAGGAAAAACTTCCTTGAGAAAATGAATTCCTCCTAACAATTAAACTATGTGCAATGAATTCCTCCTAATAATGGAAAATATTTTGGAGTGCTCTTGTATTGAGAATAATACACAAAAGGAATGTGATTCCAACATGATCTCAGAATATCATCATCGATCATAACTCAAAGGCAACAGAGCAACCGACAGCTGGCCTCATAATAATTAGTACCCAGCTGTAATCTCATACCATACTTAGCAATTATAATTAGGCAACTAGGCAACAGTCATATTGTAAATTAGACAACAAGGCAACAGTCATATTGTGACCAAGGTCTATATAATAGACTTGTAAGAATCAGAATAAAATACAACAAAGTTTTCATTCATCATTTTCTTCTCAAACTTATTATCTTGTGTCTCATTCCAGTTTGAACCTATGATAATTTCTCACAAAAAAATTAGTTAAAAATCATCCTTCACTATCTGCTGATGCAACACGCAAATAAATTCCATTTTTGAGCTGCAAGTTAACTTGATCTCATAATAAATGAAATGGACACTCTGTCTCTTTTATCAAAAAAAAAAATTATGTCCATTTTTGATCGGTAGATGTTGAACATTTATGAATGAGGGGAACAATTTTTTCAAATAAATTGGCAGCTGCTACATTTATTATACTTATCTTCTCTCATTTGTATTTCTTATTATATTTTTTTTGTGTGTGCTATGTAAGACTCTTTATTCTGTTGAACAAACGACAATTGACATTCAAAAATAAAATAATTTTACTATTTCTTAGATACTAACACCGGTCTGGTAATTTGGTTCAAGGAAGATACTAGAAACACGGATAGTGATATTAAAACTACTAATTTTTTTATTAACACAACGTTATCTAATTATTTTACTATATAGACAAATTTATCCGTCATTAAGATTTTTTTTACAGATTGATTCTCTGATTCTCTCTCATATATTACCACATAATTTTTTTTTCTTAAAAGTTATGTTTTATAAATTATGTTATTTGCTTAAAATATGTTTCTCTCACATATTATTATATGATTTATTTTCATAATTCTTTAATTTTGCATGTGCCGCTTCAGCTCTCGACGAAACTCAATTGTCAAAATGCAAATGTTTGTCGGTTCATGCAGCAGCAATGAACTTCTCTTTAAAAGTTAATCATGTCTGTAAATTTTTTTTTTTTGGAGATTTGATAGGGTACATATACAATTTTTGAGAGAAAGTATATATTAACGAAATATAGTAAAGAGGAAGCCCAAATTAGAAAAATCAGTGCAATTTATGTTTGCAGTGATCAGTTTCTTGTTTGAAGAATTTGGAATTTTTTTTTATTATGATGCTTTCTTTAAACAAAGGAAAACACAAATAAATAAATAAATAAAAAATCTAAATTGTAATAGAAATAATATGACACTTTACTACACCTGCATTGGACTATTTGGGAGAAGTATTCATGATAAAGAAAATATACGAAGTACCTTTTTGATATAAGTATGATAAAGAATGATAAAATCATGAAATCTCCATGATATTTAAATGCAAACTTTTTTTTTAAAGTAGAAATGTAGGAGTCATGCTTCTAGATGCCATTAATCAAGGTGTGTCAATTGTCTATACAGGGTATCAAATAAATGCAAAGTTAAGCATCGTTCTCGAATTGGTGGTTGGATTTTCAAACAATTTTTTTTTTAAAGATTTTTTTGTTTGTTTTTTGGATGTATCATAATATAAAAAAATTACAAAAAAAGTTAAATACATATCTTGATTTGACTGCTTGAAAGTTAAATTGAATTGATGTGTTTTCTTGTTTAAATTTTGTAACTATATCTCTATGAGAAATAATGATGCAGAAGAAGATACATTAATGCAAAATAACAAAAAAGGAAAAAAAAATATCTATCAATTATGGAAATCAAATAATTAATTAATGATTACTATTATTACATTATGAAACAAATATAATAGTTAGAAAGATATTTAAAGAGGGTTAAAATTGTATATACATTAATTTTTTTTTTAAAGATGTTGTGTTAATATAAATGTGTGTAGTGTCAATATGCCTACTCAGGAAACACTAGTTGCATCTTATTTTTTTTTTTTACCTTCAATTACGCTTTTAATATTTAATTAATTTAATCAAGTCCAGACTGTATATAATTTATTTTGGCCTCAAAATTTTCTATTTTCATAATTAGTTCGCTTCTTCTCTTGTCATCCTGATATCAAAATTCGCCTGTAATATCCTTCGGGAATTTCATGTTGTATGTTTATAATCACACTAATTAATACACTTGATATTTAAATTAACAATTATTGAGAACCAGTCTTTAGTCTAGTGGCAAAAGCAATACCATCCTTACCTAAGGGCTTTGAAATAAAAAAATAAAAAATAAAAAAAGCAATACCATCTGTATAATAGGTCGCAGGTCCAAAATCCAAATGGAGAAATTTCTTGTGAATATTAAATAGTTGGGTGATTTAACGTCTAATATTTATTTAAAAATATATTAATAATCATTCGTTATTCAATTTTTTACACACGGATAAAATCAATTTTCAATTTTATATCAAATATAAGTTTGAGAATTGATTTTGTGGGTAATTAAAGTAGAAAATCAATTCTCAAACGTATATTTAATATAAAATCAACTTTCAATTTTATATTAATCATAGAGATGCGGTCCGTAGAAAATCTCTATGAAATTATCTCCGTTTTCTACGGACTGAATCTCTATGATTGAAAAATATATATTAATATAGGATAAAAATAGGCACAATAATACATAAAAAAAATAAAATGATATAAACTATAGCCATGGCACTGTTCATATATTGTATGCTAGAATTATAAGCTTGAAATTAATGAGAGTTATTCATTATGTTGACCTTATCTATCTGTGACACCACAATCTTTACATGAGTAATTACACGGAGGTAAGCAAGGATCAGAAACCGTTATGGATTTGATCGATGACCTATTAATATCATCAGCATAAGGATTAATTATACTGGGCTTGGTCTCTAATTCCCTGTATCTTATGAGGTAAATTTCGGAAGCTTTTCAATGTAATGTAAACACAAATATGTATATACTCATCTCTATGTCTAGGAAAAGAAAAATGGCATGTTATGTCATATGATGTGCTTTATTTTCAGTCAAAAATAATACATCACATGAAACGGTAAACGAAAAGTAGGATCCTTACAAGTCTGTTAGGTCCGGATTCTGGATTTTTGTGAGGGAGTAAAAAAATATCGAATTGGAAAATCTATTAACCAATTGGATACTCGATAAAAACAATGCTTTATATTTTCTAATGTTTTGACTTGTAATTTTTGATGCTCTGATTTATAATTCTAATTACCAATCAAAATTTAACAAATTTATTTCAATTTTAACCCTAAATTTAACCTGAATTACAAATCAAACGTCCAAAGGGAGACAAAAAATTTCAGAGAGAACAAAGTCGGTGGAGACCGATAAATATCTACTAAAACTCGAAATCCAGAAAAGACCGCTGCCCGCTGGAACCATGTGGGTCCGCCCCTGCTGTTAGAGGCGAAAGTAAGAAGGTGTGGGCTACACGATTTATTTTATGGGGGTATTATGGGACATCTGGCGGCAACGAAATGAGTATGTATTTATGGGCAGAGGTGGTAGAATTGTCGTCGCACTATGGCAGGGCGAGTAGTAGCAGAGAAATGGATGGTCAGGGTGTTAATTTTTCTTTTCAAATACATTAGTTAGATGATTGTATTAGATTGTGAAGTTATAGTCTCTTCTGTTTATTGTACATTTGGTAGCCACTATCAAGTTTTCAAAAAAGAAAAAAAAATAGAATCCTACTATTTCAGATCGGATTATCTGATTAAATTGAACGAACCAATTTCATATAAAAAGATATCTTAAATTCTCAATCGGATTGATTCGACACATCGTTTTAAATTACATAACTCGACTTGAAATGCCATGGTCCTACTTTTTTTTCGTAAAAAAAATAATGGATACAAAATCACGACACATGACACGTTACAAAACGTAATATTGTGGCATTTAGGCACTTATATACATTTTTTACACGACTCAATAAGTTTATTATTTTAATTTATTTCATTAAGTAAAAAAAGACAAAAGAAATATTCCTGCAGTTTTTCTTTATTCTAAAAACATTGTTTTTTAGTTTTTTTAATAATTGTATAAATATTTTCAATTTTATTTAATCACGACTTCAAAATCCAGAGAGAAAAAAGTAAACATGAATAACACGTCAATATGAAACACAACATTCTGAACCGATACACCATATAAGTCACAACATAACTAACTACAACATGTGATGACATATTCCCTATAACTAAATGCAACATGACGTGACACTTTTCTCTCAACTATTGACGCATCACATCAAGTGATCTAGTCATATCGTGTTTATCATACCATCTACAAACAGTAATTTTCAATCTATCTAAAAATAGTGAAATATTCTTGAAACTGAAAAATTTGATTTCTAAATATATTTTTAATATAAAAATCGTGTTTAACAGTTTGAATCTTAAAAATAAAAATATAAATTCATAACACTGAGTCAGTCCGTAACACAAGTATTAGGGAGCCTCATTCTTTTTATTTTATCATAAACTAAATTACCTTTCTCTATCCAAAACTTTCAACAGGCATGAGGCATGCCCTTATCTTTCTTAGTCAAGCAATGTATTTTTACACCGCCCACGTTTCTTATACTTATCTTCGTCCGTATATCTGATTTTTTGTCAAGCAATGTATTTTTACACGGCACACGTTTATCTGATTTTTTTTGTTTTTTCTGACCAGTCTGTATCAGCTCTCATAAAAAATTAAAAGCACTATCACTCAGTCAAGAAAAAGGCCGACCTTTATTGTCAATTACTTTATTGCTCAAAGGCTCCAAGCAAATCCAATTGTGACCTAACACGAAATGTCCGCAATGGAAAAGAGCATAAATACCACTAGTAAAATCATCCTGTTTGTTTCCTTAATGTGTATGTTCGGTACATTACTTCAAACCGACTTCAGAGTAGGTCCGATGGGCATCGGACCTACCTCGGTTCGATGGGTTTAATCATCATCGATTTGCTTTCAGATTCGTGTGAAATGCTTTAAACCCCGTGCGTGTATGTTTCAATTTTCGTGCGCACAAATCTTGTACTACATCGGACGGTTAGCGTGGCGTTGAACCTAAAAGTAGGTCTGATGGGCATCGGACCTACTCCGTTCTCCTTCAAACCGGAAGCGGGGCCCGGCGCGGCGCGTCTAATTTATTTCAGGATTTATGTGCTGCTTTAATAATCGTGCCCACCACTTCAATATTTATACAGATTATGAAACGAATCGGACGATTTTGAGTGAGCATCGAACCGATTATTTTGAATTCGATATCCATCGGACGCACCTTGCTTCCCTTGAAATCACATATTATTTTCATGCAATTTATGTAATGTAATATATTATGAGGCCCAACTTCAATCCTAGAGATTTTTCTGGTTTATTTTAATATATCAAAATAGGTTCAATCTTATTGCTCCAAACAAAATTTGAGATAAATATATGAGATAAATATGTAAACAACGAATGTAATTTTCTTTTGCAAAGTTTATATATATGAAAAGACGCATGGAACTATCTTTTTAGTTTTTATTTATTTACAAAAAGGTCCTAACGTAAACATGCGTTTACCGCGTGTAGTATTCAATTTAGACTGCAAACAATATCTTATATTCTGTCAATTTCGATGACACAGAGAGTGCGTGGATAGATTCTGGTGTATAATATAAAATTTTGCTTCATATTTATCTAGTGTGGTTGGGACTTGGGAGAGGCAAGTTGACAAATATAACTGGTTGGGACTTGGGAGAGGCAAAGTTGACAAATAAATATACAAAGGGGGCAATTTCATATAAACTCCTCAAAAAATTTAAAATTACATATTCCTCCTTCTAAAATTCGTAATGTCATATTTACTCTTCTATATTTCAAAAACTCTCAAATTTATCCATTTTGTTGCTTTTATTAACTCATTAAATTTATCCAATTTATTGCATTTTTATTTACTCATTTTAAATTTATAAAGTTTTTATTTTACTCTTTGTAAAAAAATAAAAAATATGTACATGTATAGAAGACCTACGTGGCCAATTAGTGAGGGTCCCGGAATTTTTATTTATAGCATACAAAAAATAAACTAAATCACCCCAGTTCCTGGGGATTTCGAGAATTACCAGGCCGCTGGGCCATTCTGCGGCCTCAAATACTGAGGTCTACACAGGCGTTCTGCAGCCTCAGCTTGGGGTCCGCAACATGATTCTGCGGCACCAACTTTTTTTTATTTTTTACAGAAAATTTATTAATAAAAAAACAAAAAATTGGTGTTTGTACCCAAGCAAAAAAATTGGGGCCGCAGAATGGAATTTTAGTGCCCGTGGAACATTGTGCACAAAAATCGATTTTTTTGTTTTTTAGTTAATAAATCTTCTCTATAAAGGGCCGCAGAACCATGTTGCGGACCCCAGTATTTGGGGCCACTGAATGGCCCAGCGGTCTAGTTATTTGCGAATTCCGACCAAACGGGGGTGTTTTGGTTTATTTTTTTTTATTATGCTATAAATAAACATTTCGGGTGAGAGTCTGACGCATACAAAGTGACATTTAGGTATAAGTTTGTGTGTGTGTCACAAGTAGGAGAATGAATATTTTGTCCTCACAAACTGGCTAATTAGAAAACATAACACACCCTATACATGTTACATATATTTTATTTTTTAATAAAGATAAAATAAAAGTTTACAAATTTAAAATGATTTATAATAAAAAGAAGACGATAAATTGAGTAAATTTGTGACTTTTTTAATTAAAAAGAGTAAATAAGATATTATAAATTTTAAAAGAAAAAATACATAATTTTGATACTTTTCGATGGATATACATAAAATTCCCGCACATAAAAAAATAGACAACGAGGTTGGGTCTTGAGATGCTGGATTGGTAATTATGATTTATGAGAGAAGAACATAAAACATGAATTTATTTCTCACTGCACACATGGCATGGCCTTCGCTGACCATAAGCAGAGCAGCCCTCCATGTGGTTTGTGTTAGTTCACCATCCACTTGACACAAAATTGATTACACCCATCGTTGGTGGCGTGGCGTGCTTCATAGTTGACTCATTGCTCTCAAATTCTAATTAACAATGAGATGCTTGTGTGAATATTAATTCACAGAAATTACCCGGTTCAATAATCAAGTGATAATGGGCTAACTAATTTTGGGCCGTACAATAAAAGCCTATATTCATAATTTTTTTACATTTTATTGGGCTGGACCAAATCATAATTTCATCTCCAATTATCCTAGCCCAGCTCTCCTTTCAAGGAACTCCCAACCCAACTTGGGAGAAGACCAACTTGTCGGTAGTATTTAGAACAGTATCTTTTATTTTTTTTAGAAAAAATAAAAGTTATGCTCATATTTAATTGAATTAAATGGTTATAAAATTTGTATCCGTTGAAAGTAAATTAACAACAGCTCAAAACAGTTGAGCAGAAAATACTAGTAATAAATACTGAAAGTAAATAAAGCAAATGAGTAAAAACTATAGAAAATTGAAAACTGAAAAGGTTGAAAGCAGTAAATAGTAAATGCAAATATAGAAGTTTAATATTAAATGTAAGGTCCTTCCTGTCTTCCTCTCTTTTCTCCTTTTGGTTTTTCTTAATTCTCTCCATTCTGCCCTTGTTTCACCTGTTGTACCAATTGAACCGGTTGTACCGGTTTCTGGTAAAATTGTAGCGTCCACAATATTTCTTCAAGCAAATCTTCTGTTGTCTTGCTTGATTCTGAGAAGCATCTGTTGCACCTTTCTCGCCATATAACGAATTGCATAATGACTGCTGTTGATTTTTCTGTTTTCCCCATCATACCAGTGGCTGTGTAGTCTGCTCGTAAGCAAGGCCAGCGGTGAGATGGTCGCCTTAGCAATAGCTTCTTATACAATTTTACCGTGTAGGGGCATTCTTGGAATAAGTGTTTTGTTGTTCCATGGTTTTGCTTGCACAGTAGGCACATACTTGCCAATGTCCATCCTCGTTTTTGAAGGTTTACATGCGTTAGAATCTTGTTTTGTATTGCCAACCATCCAAAGATTATCATTCTCGGTGGAGCCTTGATCTTTCATATTGTGAAACTGTCACACCCAAACCAAGAATCCCGGATTAAGGCATGATCAATCCTCGTCTCGTGTTTATTAATCAATAAACACGCAAGGCTAAACAAATACAAATAAATAACAAAAGCGGAAACGTGGATAATATCAATAAAAAGCATCGGTCATACAATTCGTAAATAAACATATACATATAATTCATACAACCCACATAATAATAAAACATAATCTAAGGAAAAATGATACATGAACTACGATCCTGATGTACAAACAAAAGCATCGAGACGCATAAACCCTAACAAAAGTCCTATCAGAGCTAACTCAAACTGCGTGGTCATCGGGGACAGCTCCTGACAAACCCTGCTGGCTGCTGCTGATCGCCAGTCTCTGTACCTAAAAACTCACTAAACAACGTGTGGGGTGAGCGACTAATCGCCCAGTATGTGACCCAGAATTACCCTTCAAGGATTCTCTTTGGTCAAAGTACTCTTAATTGTAAATAACGTAAAGTTTTATAAATGGTAGCTTTATATGCCATGATTTATATAAATAACATAACATATTAACTATTAAAAGAAAATACATATAATAGGTGCCATGATGCGATTAATCTATTATGCCAGCATGCAAAAGATTTTCAAAATAAAACACAAAGAGAATAGTATAAATACATACTCAATTCGGAGTCCAGTACCTAAATACTATGTGTCGAAGTTAATATAATAATAGTACGGATAGAAAGTCACCCCGTGTTGTGCAAATCGGATTAAACGATCCAACGAGATATGTTCCAAGTACACCAGTCAGCAAGTCCAATGATACACGTTGTCTAATTACATCGAGTATTGAGCCCCATTGTGTACTACGAATGCAGATGGACATATCTCAATTATGGGTATCAACTCACCTAAAACGATTCTTCAACCAAACATATAAAATATGAGAAATCATACAAGCATGTCGTAAGAATATGTTAACTCGTTTCCTCACGAGCAGATAACGAGACTCCACCGTCCAGCCAGACCAATGGGAAAGGGCTCGAGTCCGACCCTGTGCAATAAAATAAAATGTGCCACCACATAACGTGGAAGCCGTTCTAGGCATGTAGCTCCTAATGTAGGGGAGACAAATCTTGAATCGTTTCCGTGCCCCTGGGCTCGAGTCCAGCCCGCACGCAATGGTAAAATGATCGAAAAGAATATATAATATCAACTTTAATACATACACTAGTAATCCTAAAAGACTTCCTGAGAAATCAAGTGATCCCTCGGCTCAGTGGCTACGGGACCGACTCGTTCCATCCCAACAAGCCGGAACGCAGTCACTCGGTCTTCTTCTCAACACTCTCCAATGCACATGCGTGACTACATAATAATATATTGTCCTCTACGAGAAGAGGACCACTACTTGGTTATTCAATTGTCTGTAGAATGCTACATGTCCACTAGAGTATTTGTAGGCAGGTTCTTCTTGGTTGTGCAAGCTCTAGAGATGTGACCAACTCTATGGCACTTATTGAATTTTGCACCGTTTCTACACTAAAATTAGGTGTGTCCACGGTTGAGGCTTCTGTAGCATCTTCCTTGGACCTTCAGCAGCTCGATATGCTTACTAAGCTTTGGCACATTGTGGCTTTTCTTCTCCAAAGAACGATGCTTACGCCTTTTGACTAGTGTCCAACCATCTTCATTACTCATGTCTACAGTATGGTTGGCGGTTGAGAGAGTAGTTAATGTTTGGATTCCAGGTTGGTGGTGTGGGTTAATGGCATGGTTGGGTTGCTGAGTCATCTTTGCTGCCGAGTGTGTTGTCGAGTGTGTTGTGTTGTCTTGGTTTCTCTTGACCGTTGCTGCGTAGGATACGTTTCCATTAGCCAGCAGCTGAGCGTCACGCCTTGCAATACCTTCGAGAATCGCCTTCCTGTTCACCATGCGGAGCGAGATAGAGTCCATCCGGGGTTTCAGTGGGTAACTAGTTATATTGGACCATTTATTTATATATCTAGTTTTTAGAACAGTATCTTTTATAAAAGTCAACAAAACATACATGAGCATTCTAATATACTTAATTTATTTTTAAAGAAAAGATGATGAAGGCAGAAGGTAACAACAACCTTCTTTTGGACAACATTTGATCAAGCGTCGGTTCATTGGGTGATACTTTTCAAGATGAGATGCCAATTTCAATCTAAGATAAGCAGGCAATTTCCCCAATAATCTAATATTGATGTATAAGTTCTAATTTATCATTCATGTGCAAACATGGAACACTTTTGTTGACTTACCAATTAGAAAATAGCTCAAATTAATACAAATAAATTGGGCAAAGCTACTGAATTTTATTGGGATATAAAACCAATTTTACCTGTAGAAAGGGATTAAAATCTCTTCAGAAATTTAAGAAATAAATAACATCCTCCCTTTTTAATTAACCAAATATGCATTTATTTTTAACTTTCCCAATAAATTCGGAAAATATTTCACAGTTCAAGCTGTAAAAAAAAGTTTAAAGTATCTTTCTTGGTAGGTCCCCGGATGGAAACAGTGTTTTTTCTAAGTCACAACACAAGCGAAAGGATAGAAGACCTAGTGTGATGTTGACATTTATTAAAATAGATTTTACAATGACGTGCGCTCTGCTTCTGCTTCTAGTATGATCCCAAATTAATGAGGTCGTGTGTGCATTTTTGTTTTGCAAACTGGTTTCCATCTCTTTCATCGAATTAACAGCCTCAGGCGTGCTTCCCTCTTCCTTTCTTCAACATATTTCATTCTTTTCCTTCTTAATTTCAACTTATTTAGCAAACTTGGACATTTACAAAATTTGTGTATTTACCAAGAAGGCCAAACCCAAATTTGGAGTTTAAAACTCAGTAGACTTTTTGACTATGAGGATTAAATATGAATGAAATCAATTATATAAAATTTCATGCTGTCGATGAAGGTTAATTTTTCATTACCTGTAACATTTTACTCTAAACTATATAGAAAATCGTGTACAAGTATAAATTTTTTTAAAAGAAATAAAACCAATTAATTCCCATTTCTTCTTACTAATTTTGCCTCTGTTTGTGTTGGATAGTGAAGCATTTTTTGGATCAAGGATGACTCATATGCCTTTTTTTCTCGTTTTCTTTTCTCTTAGTTTGATGTAGTTGGGTAATCTCTATTTTAATATTCTTAGTTGTTTAAACCTCTATTAATGCCTCAGTAATATAAAGTTTATAATATTCAAAATTCAGCACAATAAAGAAGTGAGAGAAAAATCACATATAATTTAATAATTAAAATATTATTTTTTACGTGGAAGTTTGTAAGTTCAAAATTATTAGATTCATTCGAAAATTGTAAACCTTCATTTTATTCTTAAAACGCTAAATTAATGATTTTTTTCTCTCATTTAAATTTTTGGAGGTAAGCAGGTCATGCTTCTTTCCTTTAATTTTGATTTTATAAATTTGTTTGGTCACAGGTGTCGTTCACCACATTTATAATGAAAAGTCCGTAATCAAATTAATACAGGCAATTCTTCAATTTCATGAACTTCTCATCATAGATTATTAATTACCGTCTAATATATATTTCGTTTTAATATTTAAAATTAAAAGTATAGGTAGAGTGTCAGAACAGGTCCTTGTACTCCCAACTCTAAAGATAATGGCCCTCAAACGAATTTCTTATAAAAAAATCAACAAATCTCTAGGCCGGAGTTAAAATAGTTGTAAGTCTTAATTAAATCATTCCTATGCTTTTAATTCGAATAAATAAAAAGTTTCGTTAAATATTAATTTTTTAATGTTACGTTACTTGCACTGGTGGTGACCTGGAGTCAACGGTTTAGAGCGTTGTATGAAGATGAAAAATAATACTAAAAAGGTTTGCAATAATTGCTTTTAATCAGAATAATCTATTGTTGTCACACCCCGCAGCCATAATGCGCAACAGTTCCCTGCCGTAAACATACTAACCGTGTATGTTTACAAGGCGATTACCCATTTCATCCAAATACGCATAATTATCCAATATCAAGCACATCCCTAAGGGTAAGATAAATATATATATATATAAACCCATAAAGAAAGGTAAACGGTCTAGTCAGAGTATAATACAACAAAGGTATCTCATACCGATACCAACCATCAGACCTAACCCCAAACTATACAACAAAAAGGTATATTAGGCCATACAAAAGCAACTGTCAAGGGTCTACAACTTGCGTGCCTCTCCACCAGCACCCGACGCCTCAAATCCTGTAAAATAACCCAAGGGTGGGGGTGAGAACGAATTCTCAGTGCGAAATTTGCCACAGTTTAGATTATTGGACTTGCAATCAAAATCTATATTCACAAATGAAACCCAAAAAAAAACAGTTCAGATATATATATGCATAGTCATAAATAAAACAATGCGTATGATAGACAACAATTTACCAAATGAACACAAGTTACGGAATTTCCAAGATGAATCTCAAACACACATAACTTTGGCTTAACTCATTTTCTTACAGCTGGTAGCACCTACAGATGTTCCACCGAGCTGGACCCTTTATCCAACCCACATCTGTAGTGTCACTGACACCTACAGATGGCCCACCAGCTGGACCCTTTATCTGACACCCATCCGCAGTGCTTGGCTTAACCATTAACTAAGGTCTGGTTCATAATCAGATAAAAAGAATTCGTATGCAATAAGCTCAGAATCGTCCATTCTCAATACGTCAATTCAAATTGTCATTCCTGGCCCAGCCTGGATATGACACCATTTCATCGTTTTCTCACAGTCACCCAAAGTCTCCGTCACGATCAGTCATTGCCCAGCATCGACTGACCTAAATCAATCACTGCCCAGCAGTGGTTAATTCTTCTCATGTGCGCACATGGTTTCGAGTCATCGCCCAGCGTTGATTTCGAAACGTTACCGACCATCCTAGATAGTCATAAATTGTTGGGGACTTTCGATCGTAGTTCTCAAAACAAAAGAACACAAACAAACGGTATGCCATTCAACATGCAAATACAACTATGATATTCGTTTCAATCTTGATTTTATCATAACACGACCTCAAATATCTTGTGTTTAGAATATAAAATGATTAAAATACACCTGGAATCAAGTTACTGCGGTTATTAGGCTTTTCATTTCAGGAAATGATGCAAAATGGTGAAAATATCCCTCAGTGCGGATCATTGACACGCACTGCGGTCTAGTTCGGACGCACTGGGGATGTAGCTCTGCGCAGGATTTTTCCCGAGCCTAATGCGGACGCACTGAGAGCTGCACTGAGACCCGCACTCAATACTTGGCAAATTTCAGAAACTTAAGAACACCGAATCCAACCGCACTGCGGGTCATCTATACGCAGTTCCACCCGCACTCAGGTGAATTTGCATAAATCCAGGAAAGTTAAATAAGGAAAATAGATCCACTGCGGGTGAGACCACCCGCATTGCGGATGAACATGACCCGCAGTCAGCCCGAATTACCCGATTTCAACACAGTTTCTATTTTACATACACCTTATATCAATGATTCAAATAATGCGATTATGCAATCAATCAAGCAGTTCAACATGACAATTGGAAACAGTTTAATTCATGAATATAAATTATCAAACAAGTCCAAGAATCCCGCACCTGTTGGCGATAGGCGTACCACGGGACTACGGATCCGGCGTCTCGGAATGCCCCGCAAACCTTTGCTCAACCGAGCCTACACCTACATTCCACGCATATCATCTCGATTAGGTCTCATTCCTGTACTGGTTCGCTATTTTGGTTTACGCATCAATTCGGTTGGTCGGTTGGTGTAACCCTTATTTGGTCGAAACCTCGATTTAACCATTTCATGTTTTAACCTTTCCCGATCGAGAGCCAACCTTACCGATAACAATTCTAGTTGGTCGGACTAACCTAGCCAAATCAATGCCGCGTTTCAATTCGGAATTCGGCATCGAAACCCTAGAATGGGGAAATCCAAAATAGGAGATGAAATCACGTAGAAAATTGGTAAACGAGAGATAAGGAGTTCAAAGGAGTTAGAGTTCAAGCAATTCTAACATTCATCTCGGTTTTAAAACGAACAACTCGCGGATTCGAGAAATCTCGGATTTCCAAACGAAGAAAGGAAAAGAGAAATTACCGAAGGAAGGGCTAGGAGAGATTTACCGCTGTCCTCTCGTTTTCAACTTCGATTTCCCGGACGGTGGCGCAAACCGACGGAATTTCGGAGCTCTCCCTCTCTTTTCTTCCCTCTCTCTCTTTCTCTCGTTCTTTCTCTTCCTTTCTCTTTGGCCGACCAAACTCACAGGAGAAGAGAGAAAGGGGTAGGGTTTAGCAATGAGGGTGCTTCGCGATCCGTGCCAGGGTGAATAGATGTTAGGGCTTATTAAAGAGGGCTCTTCGCGATCCGTGCTAGGATGGATCAATGGTCCGAAAATTCTAAAATTCAATATAAACCTAGTTAACAAGTTTTAAATTCTCATTCCTCACTCGTTGATCCCATTTCGATTCCGTTTTAACCATTCTAAATAAATAAATGATCGAAGTTTTATTATAAAATTTCCTTAGCGTGACAGTAAATCACACAACAACTGAGAGGGTCAAGAGCCAACAGAGCCAAAAAAAACCCTGATTCAAATAACCATTTCAACACCTGAAATCCAACAAAAAACCATGTCTGACAACTCTAAAATTACCACCATCACACTTACTGGCAACCAAGACTATATTCCATGGTCTAGGTCAATTGAAATAGGCCTCAGTGGCAGAGGGAAATTAGGGTTCATCAATGGAACCATAAAAAAACCAAAACCAGCAAAACCAAATGAAGCAACACCTGAAGAACAAGCAAAAATAGATGAATGGCAAACCTCAGACCACTCGGTCATGTCAATGCTCATAAACACCATGGATCCTCAAATTGCACGCCTATGCATGCTTCTAAATTCATCCAAGGCCATATGGGACAAGGTAAAACAACTACACGGCCAACAACAAAATTTTGCTCACGTTTTTAATCTTAAACAGGAACTTTCACAAATCAAACAAGGAGGCAAAACTAGTTCGCAATATGGAACCGAAGTACTGACAAGATGGGAGGAGCTTCAACTCTACCTCCCACCCACAACAGACCCTGATGAAATCCAAAGAAGGGCAGAGCAAGATTTAATTTACACGTACCTTGGAGGCCTCGATTCGAGCTATGAAGCCATAAGATCCCAAATTTTGTGCTCAACCGAACTTCCCTCAATCAACTCAGTAATGGCAACTATACAAAGGGAAGAGACACGGCGTCACAACATGAACAACCCCGACTTCACCGAAAACAAAGCCTACGCCGCCGCTCGAAATCCGAACCCTAGAGACGCGGCCAAAACGAAGGGCACCACAGCAGCCGACTGGTGTGACCACTGCAAGCGTTCCGGGCACAACCGAGAAGGCTGCTGGGTACTTCATCCTCATCTCCGGCCGGCTCGAAGGAACGGAGAAAGGAGCAACTGGGGCGGCGCCAAAAAAGGGAGCAAAGAATAGAAATTCGGCGAAATGGGGAAAGGAGCGGATGAAGAGGTGGGATCCGAACCGATTAATGCTGGCCACACCCCATCCGAAGCTTCTGGATCCTCTGTGGCGCAAACTACGCAGCTGACCCAGTTGTTAACTCAATTAAACAGTTTGTTACAACAACAAACTTCAGGTTTTGTACAATTTAATTCTACTTCTAATTCTTGCAAGATTAATAATAGTTTTAAAGCTGCAAACCTATGTCACAATACCAATAAGTGGATTATTGACTCGGGTGCCACTGACCATATGACATGCAACCAAAATAAATTAGAAAATATTACACAAGTTAAAAATCCTCAACATGTGATTGTTGCAAATGGAGATAAGGTCAATATTCACGGTATTGGTACAACCAAATTTCTTACAAAAAATGTGAAGGGTATTTTGTATTTACCAGACTTTAACTCAAATTTATTATCAGTTAGTAAAATAACCCAAGAATTGAATTGCAATGTCATATTCTCACCAAATAAAGTGACGTTTCAGGATCGAGAATCAGAGAAGACGATTGGTGAGGGATGGTTGAAAAATGGGCTTTATTATCTTGAAGAAAACAATAATAAATGTCTTTTGTCATTAAATTCAGTAAATCGTGACAAACTGCTACATTTTCGATTTGGTCACCCATCTGATTATGTTTTAAATAAACTTTTTTGTTATAATTTAGATTCAAAAAATTGTGATGTGTGTAAGTTTTCGAAACAAACTAGGCTACCATTTCCTTTATCCATTAGTATGTCAGAAAAATGTTTTGATTTAATTCATTCTGATGTTTGGGGTCCAGCCCCTGTCAATTCTTATAATCATTTTAAATATTTTGTAACATTTATTGACGATTTTTCTCGTACAACTTGGATTTATCTTTTGAAAGGAAAAAATGAAGTTTTTTCATATTTTCAAGAGTTCTATAACTTTGTTGAAACTCAATATAATGCAAAAATTAAAATTTTTAGGTCCGATAATGGTACAGAATATATAAACAAAAATTTCTCATAATTCTTTAAACAAAAGGGAATTTTGCATCAAACTACATGTATTAATACACCCGAGCAAAATGGAGTTTCAGAAAGAAAAAATAGGCATTTGCTTGAAGTCACTAGATCACTTCTTTTTCAAACTAATGTTCCAAAAAGTTATTGGTCAGATGCGGTACTAACAGCAACTTACCTTATAAACAGATTACCAAGTGCTAGGCTTAAGGATATGAGTCCATTAGAAATTCTTAAAGGAAGAAAAATTGATCTTGACCATATAAGAATATTTGGATGTACATGTTTTGTGCACATAAAAAGACAAGAGTTAGATAAAAATTCAGTTAAAGCCATTTTTTTGGGATATTCCTCAGAAAAAAAAGGATATAAATGTTACGACCCCAAAAATCATAAACTGTATATCTCACGAGATGTGTCATTTTTTGAAAATGAACCATATTACCAAACAAATGAACAAGAAAATGCATTCGGTCAACCAATTTTTCCAAATAATCTTATGTTTCCTGAAGAAGCTAATCAAGAACAGGTTGAGCATATGGAAGAAGAACAAATTGGTGAAGCAAGCGCAATCTCTTCAGGGGGAGATGAGAAAAATGAGTCAAGTGAAGAAGCAACTCAAGAAGAGATTGCCTTGAGAAGAAAATCTACAAGACAAACTCGGCCTCCTGTCAAATTAAGGGATTATGTATCTCATCAGGTGATGTATCCAATTCAAGAATTTCTTTCTTATAAAAGGGTATCTCCTGAATACCGGGCCTACTTAGGTAAGATAACTAATCAAACTGAACCAACTAGTTTTGAGGAAGCTAGCCTAGATCCAATATGGTATAAGGCTATGAAAGAAGAACTTCAAGCCTTGGAAAAAAATGACACATGGGATATTGTACATTTACCAAAAGGAAAAAAACCAGTAGGATGCAAATGGGTGTACAAGATTAAATACAATAGTGATGGTACAGTTGAAAGGTATAAGGCTAGGTTGGTAGCCAAAGGATATACCCAAACTTATGGTATTGACTACCAAGAGACTTTTGCACCAGTAGCTAAAATGAGCACAGTTAGAATTTTATTATCAGTTGCTACCAACCTAGGGTGGAATTTGTTCCAAATGGATGTAAAAAATGCATTTCTTCAAGGAACTCTGGAAGAAGAAGTCTACATGACTCTTCCTCCAGGTCACAAAAATACATCAGACTCATCACTGGTATGTAAGCTAAGGAAGGCAATTTACGGCCTAAAACAATCTCCAAGAGCATGGTATGCCAAGCTAAGCTTTTCTCTTCTAAAAAATAATTTTGTTAAAAGTACAGCAGATCATTCTATGTTTATCAAACATACACAAAATTCCACCACCATCATTCTTGTTTATGTAGATGATATCATTATTACTGGAAATGATAATGAAGAAATTAAAGAGTTAAGCAATCTTTGAAAGATGAATTTGATATCAAGGATCTTGGAAAACTCCCATATTTTCTAGGAATAGAAATAGCCCACTCAAGCAAAGGCTTATTCCTATCTCAAAGAAAATATGTCCTTGACTTGTTAAAAGAGACTAGCAAGATAGGAGCAAAATCAGCCGGTACCCCAATGGAAACCAACATTAAACTTGGACCACAAGATGGTGAACCACTACCTGACATAGGACAATATCAGAGGTTAGTAGGAAAATTAATCTATCTTACAGTTACCAGACCTGATATTGCATTTGTAGTTAGTGTTGTAAGCCAATTCATGCATGCTCCACGCACCAGTCACTTGAGTGCCATTGATAGAATATTAAGATATCTCAAAGGCACTCCAGGTCAAGGAATCTGGATGAAGAAAAACAATATTAACAATGTGGTTGGTTATTCTGATGCAGATTGGGCCGGAAGCTGTGACAGAAAATCAACCACAGGGTTTTGTACATTTGTAGGTGGCAACTTAGTAACGTGGAAAAGCAAGAAACAGAATGTAGTGGCACGATCAAGCGCAGAGGCTGAGTATCGGGCTATGGCATCCACAGCAAGCGAGCTTACATGGATTAAACAACTACTTCACGACATGAAGGTGGAGTGCAAAGAAACTATGCAAATGTACTGTGATAACCAAGCAGCACGGCACATTGCATCAAATCCTGTCTTTCATGAAAGAACGAAACACATAGAAGTTGATTGTCATTTTATTCGAGATAAAGTGCAATCAGGAGAAATCGAGACGCCATTTGTCAAAAGCCAAGAGCAACTTGCGGATATCTTCACCAAGGCGCTCGACAAATCAACATTCAATAATATACTTAGCAAGTTGGGCTCAATCAATTTGTTCGAGTCCAACTTGAGGGGGAGTGTTGAGAAATTAGAATCTTAGCCTCAGAATATTCATCACAGGCATAGGTAGGCAACAAATCAGCTAGCATCTAAATATAGTACCTAGCTTGATTTCTGTAATCATGATATAATTAGGATGTAATTAGGCAACAGATCCAGCTATTGTAAAATAGGAATGAGCCCAACGGCTAGTAGGAATACATAGGAATTTTAGGCTATAAATATTCATGTACAGACTATGTATAAATCAGAACTTTTCAATAAGAATACTGTTCATCATTTCTCTAATTCCCTTCTAAAATTCATTAGTTCTATTAAACCCAACGTAAAACAAGGTTTTTTATGAAACCCAACAGAGAGCAACACTGGCTGTTCAATTGAAAAAACAGTCGATGTAGACAAAACTATCAACATTGACTGTTTTTAATAGAACAGTCGGTGTAGGGTATAAGCAACACTGACGGGTCGCATGAAAAAACAGTAAGTGTTGGTGAACTCATCAACACTGATTGTTTTTTAATAAAACAGTTGGTGTAGGGTATAAGCAACACTAACGGGTCGCATAAGAAAACAACCAGTGTTGGTTAACTCATCAACATTTACTGTTTTTTAATAGAACAGTCGGTGTAGGGTATAAGCAATTCTGACTAGTCGCATAAGAAAACAGTCAGTGTTGGTTCACCGACGGTTGTTTACAAGTGAATAGTCAGTGTTGAAGTTCTTCTTATTTACGATTTTGCCACGCAGTCTCTACACTGACTATTACATGTTAAAACTGTCGGTGGTTGACGGTCAGTGAAGGAGTTTTTTGTACTAGTGGCTGTGGTAGTTTGAAAGGTGCATGATCTTAGAATTTGGGAAAACATTTACCCAATCTGAAGTAGCAAGACCCCTATCTAATCTCTCAAGAATAAGGTCTCTCCCACCTTGGTTGTTTGCCCCGGGTCCCGAGTGTCCAAAATCAATTACACCCGATTGCTGTATGAATTTTCTGAACCGCCTGTTTCTCATTTTGAACTACGAATTTTCTCCCTGTTTCTCCTGTTGGTATGAGACAGTTGAAATCTATAGCAGGTTGGGTTTGATGCCCATCAAACTCAAATTTGGGTCCGATGGGTTTTGGGACCGTCCGATCTGCTTTAATATTCGTGCACATGAATCTTAAAACAGATTGGACGGTCATCGAACCCATCGACTCACTTTGAGTCTGATGGGCATCGGACCCAAATTGACCTCATTGAAATTGCCTATAGCACAAGGGCATAGCCGAGTTTTGGATATAGTGGTTGATTCTATCCCAAATGAACCCGTTATCCCTATCATCACAATCACCATGGACCCCGAAAAGGATACAAGAATCATCATTTGGTTTTAATTTTATTTCTGCTACAATAATATAAAAGGAGGATTCTAAAACTGATACCGAAATATTGTCACTCCAAAGGAACCACAATCCCCCTTCCTGGCCTAAGTGCTCGAAGGCGAAGGCTGAAAGAATCTAATACTGCCCCTAATTAATTTATGAGGTAGTTAAGCCACCCCTAATCATTACATGGATCCGCCCCCGACAACGCTAACAATCACAACAAAATCAGAAAAACCCTATACCTCCCTGACAACCTCCTGACACCCAAAAAAGGAGGGGTTTTAGAAAATTATAATTCTGTAGGGTTATATAAGCATAAATTCCTATTCTGGCTTCACTTGCATATTGTTGGTACTTGGTACCTTCTCTGGCATAGACAATCACAAATGTTCATTGCTTCAAGAAACATAATTATACACACGCATGCATTAATGGACCCAAAAGCAAAATTTATACCTTTGTTGTCAATTTTACTCTTAAAAAGATGCCTTTTTTTTCTTTTTCTCTCTTTTGCAAAGCTTGATTCAAGTTTCAAATGTGTACACGCTAACCACATCAGAATTTTAAAACTTCTGTTTTTTTTTTTTTTTTTTTTTTGAAAAATTTGACAGTGGCTGTCAAATGGATAAAACTTCTGTTTTTCATAGAATCATATACGGGCTAATTGGAAAAATGCAGCATTCTCATGGACAAATATCATTTTGTTAGCAAATCAAACTAAATTAAAGGGTTAGCTACTATATAGAAGTTAATTACTTCTTTCAAAAAAAATAAAAAAGAGGCAGCTGGTAGTTACAAAAAATAGTATCTATAAAACTTAATAGTCATCAATTCATGAGAATTTGCCAAATTACTGCCTATACATGCATATACTTATTTCTCATTAATTCCAGGACACCAATTACTACAATGCTCCAAATCTCAACAAAAAAAAAAAAAAAATTATGGATGAATCAACATTACAATTTCTGATTCTCAGCCAACACGAATCCTCTTTGTCGGTTGGCGTGGCACGAAAATGGAGGCAAGATCGGTCGGGACACAGAAAAACAACTCTTGTGGAATTTTCCTTTTCACCGTCTCGGGCCGCCTTTTCCTAGGGGTAGGAGGGCAGATTAATGCCGGTTTGACGGCATCATCTTCCAATTTTGGTGTAGTACATTGCTCTTCATGATCTCCGACAGAATTTTCTTGTGCGGGTTTATCTGTCAAAGTTCTTATGGGGGGTAGAGACGGCAATTCGATGGCAGAAATGGCGAGCTCCATTCCCATAATTCCAATTGTTTTTTGTTTGTTTAATATGTATGAAGTTTGTTTATTGTGATGTAGGACAGTATGGGAGGATATATATGGAGAGGGACAGAGAGATAGAGAGGAAATGAAGGTGTTTAATTCTTTTTCTTTCTTTTTTGGCGTTGGCGTGGAGAAGCAAGAGATGGAGGTGATGATGGAAATGAGCAAGCGTTGAGAGGGAAAAAGGTGAACAGAATTATATCGTATGGTGAGGCAGTGCAAGTATATATGTTAAATAGTCGTATGAGAGAGAATATTCTGGATCTTCTGTTGCAGACATGATGATGTTTAAGTGTGATGGGTCGCTTTCAAGGAGACCTAGCTATACAAATAATTTTCATAGACTTAGGGGTGTCTATGTACGGTAAGGGTCGGTGGAAGTATTTTCATACCCGTACCCGTACCCGTTATAAATTGTCTTTATTCGTATCTTACCCTTACCCGCTACGAATTATTTAACTCGTACCCTATCCTTACCCGTTATTGTTGTCGGATAACAAAACGGTATCAAGTAAATAACGGGTAATACTAATACTAATAATTTGTTTTATTTACTAAATAAAACATTAAAACACATTCATTTCACAAATATATATACGTGCTTTAAAGATTTAAACTTTATTGGAATTTGGTGAAATTTATTTACGTGTTTTGACGGTTAAATTAAGCGTAACACAACTATCAATAATAATTGGAAAATGAATATTCATTGCTCATTAATATATATAATATATATAATTATTTTTATAATTACCCGATCGGGTAATGGTTACAGAATAGGCTTTACCCGTACTCTTATCCGTTTAGATAAAAAAAATCTTACCCATATCCGTCTTATCAAATACAGCATGGGTCAAACGGATAAAAGGCAACATAGACCGTGATTTTTTTCTTTACTGTATAATAAATATATCATTTAATTGTCTCAGGGTTTGCTCCAGATTGACTCGTTTCAAATGGGTAACATGCCTTAACTAAAAGCTTTAACTAAATATAGCTTTAATAAGGCTTAGCTGTTGCATGTGCTGTGTCAAGGTAATCTCATCTTTGTTCTGATCTACTCTTGTCCTTGCATTTGCTGGTACTTTTAATTAAAAACTTAATTTTATTTTTTCAAGATCTTGTTTCTCATATTGCAATTATCATATTGTATTTATGTGAATTTCATGCTTTCTTCTAGGCAAAGTTTGTAAATTAAATCATCTCATTTTAATATTAACTTATTTAAAATTATTAGCATGAATATGTATTGGTTATATATGTAAAAGATTTGCTAGAGAAGATATAGTTACTAAATAGCGTGATTCGATTTACTTATATTATCGTAAAATATTCATTGAAGATGACGCCTCATTCATGTATAATTTATTGAGTAAATCTAAAATAATAAATTTTATTATAAAATTTAATCGAACATTATTTGACAAGCATATTAAGATTTTGAGCGACAGAGAGATTAACACGTCATAATGGATAATTAACTATTTGTGAGATATATGTGCCGCTATTTTAATTAAACCCTTAGAAATCGAAAATAATTCTGTTATGCAACAATGAAAAATAACATAAAATGATGCCACTCATCACAGTGCCCTTCCATAAATTATTATAGGACTTTCAAATTGACAACATATAATTAAGTTTGACACTACGAGAGCACAGGAAGGGAGATTGTCAAATCGCCACATGAGATCCGGTCTATTTGCGATTAATTAGAGAGATGTAGCGAGGGCCCAATTTCACCGGGACCCACTGTGGTAAATCCATGAGATAATCTTGGCCATCTATTTCTTCCTTTGATCTCATTCAACTGTTTGGATTAATTAGTCTATACTTGCTCTATATATATGTTCTTTCCCCAAAGGAACAGTAGGTTATGAGCATCCAAAACAAAGTTAAAATGTCCTTTATTTGCTTTTGTCTCCAACTTTGTACCACGAATCAGTATCCTCCCAGGTATCTGACTCAACACAATTGAAATGGACAAACCATATTTACTATCAGCTGTTGCTTGCTCGGGATGGCGCAAAGGCAGTATTATTTGTGCTTTGAGATTTGTGTCAAGTTACAAAGAATATTTTTGGACCGTCCGATACAATTGTACACAGTCCGGTAACCTGAGGGGATGTGAATTCTTTGTACCATAATATTGTTGATTTAAGAACATTATATGAAAGCTACACAAAAAGCACAGCCACATGGCATTGCAACTACACAAAAGCTAGCATTAATTTTATGAATAACCGTCTAGTACTATGACTAGTCCTGATATAATTGGTGTTGGAAGCTATCTTAAATTTTTTTTTAGGTAGTAGCTAAGCAACCTCCTACAAATAATTCATAAAACAAATAAAACAAAACTATAATGTTAGCAATTTCAGGCAATCATGGCATTATATGCATGCAATAGTAGGTGTTCTTTAAACTTTTAACATTGATAGTATAGGCTTTTCGCTTACTGAGTCAAAATAGAAAAAAAAATATATATTGCATGCACTGACATTCTTCAATTAATATTGGTTTTATGATTTAAAACTAGCTAGATAGTACTATTGTCCTTTTTGGTGAATTTGCGGCCCTCTTATGTAACACAGATGTACTAGAAAATTGACATATTAATTACTGGAATTTTTTATTGATTCTAGCTAGGAACTGAAAGATTTACTGACCTTAACATGTAACTTTTCTTTATAACACATCAGCTACCTATACCCATGCAAAGATTTGGTGTCATTTTCTTGCTGGGATACAGAATTAATGTTGTTTGTCGACTAATGATTTATAGTGCAAATAATTGTATAATGGCATTAAATAAGAAACGGGACAGCATTAAATGACGCATTACTGTGGTTACCCACGATTGTTCCTCTACGTACTCATCTTGTAAACTCATAAAATATGAGAACAAGAGAAAATCTTCTAGATCCTCTTTTATAAGAAATGTTGTGGATATGAGGCCACTTAAATATTGTCGAATTGGTAACAAACATGCATTAAAAATTAACCAGGCGTCAATGCTAGCTTCAATGCCATTTATATTATTATATATGCACACCAATAATTAAATACCATATGTTGTTATTTTGCACAGTTATCCCTTTCATCCTCATAATATATGTCCGTAATCATAATTTGTGAAAATATTCTTTAATAATGCTACATATACCTTCTTGTAGTTCTAAACACATAGAAGAAACTTTTTCTCTGTAATTTCAAATGCAAATTTCCTTGGTGGTTTAGTATTTCATATTTCATACAAAGTAAGAGACCTATATGCAAAATCTCCAAGATCCCAAGTTTCATCTTAGACAAAAGCTGTTTGGGATCACATGGCTCTTGTTGGGTTAATAGGGTTTAACTTTCCATTTTGAAAAGCATCATTCTTAATCATGCCAACCAATCTATTCAAGCTAGAAAGTCTTTAGGCAATATAGTATATATAACTGCCAAAAAAAATACTACACAAAATGATCTATTTTGGAAGGCGTTAGATATTATATAAGAGAAGGGATCTAGTTACAACAATTTTGAGTTACAACAAAGTTACCACAACCATTTTCTACATTTTCACAGTCCAAATTGTCGATCCAAACCGTTCAACATGATCTCCACAATAAAATGTACTTGCAGATCAAATTTTACATTTTTTTTTACTATTTATTAAGTATTTTACAAAACCAGTCAAATTCAGACCATTGAATTTTGTACCCATCTTAATAAATAGTTAGAAAATAAAAAAAATGTAAAATTTGATCTTGAAGCACATTTTATTGTGGAGATCATGTTGAACGGTTTGGATCGACGATTTGAACTTTGAAAATCTAGAAAATAATTGTAGTAACTTTGTTGTAACTCAAAATTATTGTAAATAGATCCCTCATCATTATATAAATGCAGTGGTTGATATATCTTTTCTTTTCTTTTCTTTTCTTTTTTCATGCATGCCATTACACAGCGTACAATTATTTTTCCTTAATGGTGTAATTAATCAAGTAAAACTTCCAGTTAAATATGCTAATCATTTGTACACCAACAAAAAAAATTACTTCTGGTAGATTAAATAGGATGGTAATGTGTATATATATATCAGCTGAGCATCATATATTTATTGCAATATATGCCATTTTACCGTATATATAATTATATCTTGATCACACTAATCGAATTATCAAATTGCACAAATTTCAGGAGTTGGAATTGCTTGCATATATGAGATTACTTCTGCTTTTGGCAAATTAAATTTTGCTACATCAATTTCCTGTGCTCCATTCTTTTGTCCTGTTGATTATACTATGAGTTTACCTAGGAATCTATGATATATGCCTCTCATGTTAACTGTTTACTATTACGGAATTACTGGTACATATAGTATCTTACCAGTTAATTACCACACGTACACTATAATAACAAACATCAATTATACCAACTGGATCCAGAATAAATAGCGTACCTAACTTACTAAATGCTGCATGTTCTCCCACCAGATTTGGGTTTATCTAATTAGGACCACCTTTTCTCTTATCGTGAGAAGTTTCATCTCTAACTTTGCAGGAGTATATATATATTACAATTTACAGGATAAATACAAAAGGAGGGAACATTTGGAAATCAAAGCTCTTATATATACAGGTCATATACCTTCTGTTTTGTATAGTTTGCAATTTTTTTTGCTGATGTATCATGCAAATCATGTTACTAAAATGTGAAATTGAATATAAATTTTGGCTTTATAAAGGAAATAACATTTTTTACTCATAGCTTTATATTAGTTAATTAATTACTAGCTTGATACGTCCTATTCCGGGGGAGGAGGCCGTATGGGGTGAGTTAGAGATTTGTGCTTGTCCTGTCTCGGGAAGACGGGCCGAGATTAGGAAAAGTGGGAAGTTGTTGAGTTATTCGAACTCTATCTTGTATGATACCTCGTCTAGAGAAAAATTCGATCCTCGTTTCAAGGAACTGTTTGCCTTAAATAAGTCACCCCTAACCATCACTCCGCGTTGTCAGAACGTTAGGGGAGTTCGCATAGAGGGGAGTGACACTAGCATAGACTGAGGTGACGGGAAGCCGAGTCTGGACTGGGCTTTGTTCGGGAATGGCCCGAGGGCCTTTGTCGGACAACGCTTATCTTTAGCCCGATAGGGCCTAGCTTAGCTTTGTCGGATTGGACCACTACCGAATCCGTGATCGGGCTGCCAAAAGCCTTCATCGTGTAAGGCTTATCAGAGCTAGATGGGCTGACTCGTTACCGTCCCTCGGGCCTTACTTCATTTGTCCTCGCGCTGGCCCTCAATGGGGTCGAGTCTTGGGCTAGCCCTCAATGGGGTCCGAGTCTCGGGCTGGTCCCGAGCCGTGGCCGAGCTTGTTCAAGGGCCGTGTTTTATTTGACCCCGGGTTGGCCCTCAATGAGGGTCCGAATCCCGAGTCATTCATGGGCCGTGACTGAACTTTCTAAGAGTTTCAAGCCCTTTTTCATTAGACTTCGGGTTGGCCCTTAGTGGGGGTCCAAATCCCAAGCTATTCATGGGCCGTGATTAAATTTATTAAGCCATTGGTGTTGGAAAATTTGAACTAACCAACTAGATTTAAATCTGAATTTTGATCACTAAATAAACAATAATTATATAAAAAAAATATAACCAAGAATATAATTAAAACTTTATTACCCGGAGCTGCAAAATGCGGACCTAAGGCAACTTCCCGTCCTAAGTGATCACTCAAAAGAGAGCAATGTTTCTTTTAATATTTATAAACTCGTAAATGCTATCGGTTCGGACTGCAAGCGCACAATCCTATCGAGTAGTATATTCGAGGTCGATCCACAGGGAATATTGGTTCAATGCTTTGAGCGATCGAATCACAATCTTTCGAAAGGCTAGACGAAATCTGTAAATGTTGTTTTGATCAATGTAAATTAGGAAGCAATTAAAAGTAATTAAAATAAAGATAGAAATGAGAATTCCTAGGGTTTCGGCACACCATTGCTACTCAATCCGCCTTGACAATATATTCCTATTACGTCTGATTTCCTGTTGTTGTTTAATGAAAGACACCACATAGGTCATTGCGATTTATGTTACGCAAGAATGACAGATCTTTCACCGAGATTCTACATAGGACACTGCGATTTTCCTTACGCAAATGTCTGATCTCTCAAATACCCCAAATTACTACATAGATCACTGCGAATTTCTTTTACGCATGTGATAGAATTTGGTACGCGTTTTGTTGGTCTAGTTTATGGTTTCCCCGCTAAGGTTTTCTTCACATAAACCTAATAAATCTCAACGAGGCTAATTCATACAAATAGTTTCTCTTACCATTAAAGTACTGTCACTACCCTAACGGACTCAAACTAGATCATTGAAATTAGATGAAGAGATAGTAAATCACAAAAGCATTTTGTTTCAACAACAAGAAATCATAATCAACAGAAATATATATATCAAAACATCAAGAGTAACAAGGTTTACTGCCTAGCCCTAAGAAAAGGAACTTAGCCGCGGAACGGCATTGTTACAAGCACTCCTCTCTTCTCACTTTAATCAAATCTAACCCTAATTACAAAGATGATTATTCCTTCTGCCCATGAGCCTTATATAGGGGTGGAGGGACGTGTGTAAGTTGAGTAGGGGCTAAGAAACTGATCTGGAAACAGCTGTCGGCAATTATTCCCTAAGAGATGCCTTCGGATACGGGCCGTATCAGGTGATACGGTCCGTATTAGGTCCTTGACGGTTAGGGTTTAATGCTTCCAGCGCTATCTCCTGGTCTGTGCTAGGCCTGGTCCGTATTAGGCAATACGGACCGTAACAGAGACTTAGTCGATGAGCGTCGCTGATCCGATTGACCCGATTCTAGCTCCATTTGGTGTAAAATAGTCCCAAAACTTGTTTTCTGCAATAAAACATAAAGAATGGTGACAGTAGCATTTTTCTCTAATAAAGTAAACATAAGTGTGAGAAAATATGTAAAACCTAAGCCAAAACCCTACGTAAATCATCGTTATTTTGACTCTGATCACTAAGCGCAGGAATAATCGGTTAAGCTTGTCCTAAGTTATGCCGGTATTCCTCTGCCTGCGGGCTCAACTGTGGTAGAGGTTGATGTAGCTTCTTTCAACAATGATAGCAGAACAATATGTTTTCTATAAATAAAATATTTGTTTGTGGGAGAATAGGAATTGA
This sequence comes from Carex parvula, assembly GCA_025461045.1. NCBI lineage: Eukaryota > Viridiplantae > Streptophyta > Magnoliopsida > Poales > Cyperaceae > Carex > Carex parvula. The sequence continues at coordinate 60,676 of JAJGRW010001261.1, read as the reverse complement.
ATTTATGAATTATAGAGCTAAGAGAATGAGCATGAGAGTATGTAAATTGTTGGATTATTGGATGATTAGATAATTTGCTCTTCAAATATTATATACTATTTATAAGCAAATTTATGCATTCATGACATTTAAATTCATATTCATTCTCCTACTGTTATTATATAAAAATATATAATGTTCAAATAGCCATTACAATAAATATTCAAAGAAATAGCTATTACGTGGATAGCATCAACGGATCAAATATTAATTGCTATTCATGTCAATGAAATCTGTGACCAAAAGAATAGCTATTACCGTTTATTTTTATTAATAACAATTAAAAGAATGAATGTCATTTAATTGTGTATCAATGCATCAAAGAAATTAAGCTCTATAATTCATAAACTTAAAAAAAAACATTAATATAAAACTTAGTATTTATCTACATAAATTTTGAGTTTTAAAATAAATTTCCAACAATCCCCCACAAAACTCAAAATTTAATTTAAAAAAAATTAAATAAAAACTTGTAAATAAATATTTCTGCTACCATTGTTTATACTGTGCATTGGGCACAATATTTTGATTCCGCTTAGTGTCAATAATTTCAGTCCGAGGAGATCGGAGTGACCAGGTCTTGAACAACGATTTCTTTGATCGGAACTTACATTATTACACACACAGTACAGAAACTACATCGCGGGTTGTGCATTTGAGGCCATGCACGTTAACTTGATTTTTTCATGAGAATATTCTACGGGTTGCCTAAACTCAGTAGCTGCGGCCTTGTACGGTCATTCTCATATAGAAGAGTTCCCTCTGGGATGTGTGTAGAGTCACATCTCGCGAATTACCGACTTGGGATACTCATCTTATTACACTACACAGGAGCACTGATCACCATAGGGATGGGTTTGGAACAAAAGTTCCATATCTAAAATATTCTTGTGCTCCTTGGCCAACCTATCTGCTTGTTCTTACCCATTGAACCCCCTTCAGGGGATCGCCCATCACAGAGGTTGGGTTCCCACACCAGATTGGCCCATTAGGCTAAGTCTCATCCCCCTCGATGACTCTAGGACTTTCGTCCTATATAAGGACTTTAATTTTTAGTCCATCATCAACATGAAAAACATTTTCATGTCAATGAATTATCATTTATTGCTCGAGCATGCAAGTGATTTTTTTTTTTCTTATTTCCAAAGAAACTTGCAAAATAATATTCACCAAATAGTTATGATTAGTAATAGTACTTTCAAAAACATATCATTAATTTTATAAACTTGTTATCTGTAGCATCATGTGACATAAAATTAATCACACATATTTTAGGATAAATAAAATATATGATCTAACAACAATAGTATTTTCAATAGAATGTCAAAATCATGCATTCTAATAAATCAAAGTAATTTAAAACATCAGAATAGATTAAGCATAGTATAACTCAATCAATTTTATCATCTCATGCCATGATATATGATAAATTAAATTCTCACATTTTCTACAACATTTGAGAAAATTATAATGTAATCTCATTTAATTTTTATAATACATATTAGCCATAATCATAATCAAATATATATATATATCAGCTATCATGATCAATTAAGTAAGCACTCTTTATTTTATACCCCCACATTTCGTTTTATTAATGAACTTATCATAATTCCTCAAATAATTAAAGACATTATTCAATATTTATGTATATTTATGCCATACATATCGTAGGGTTAATTTAATATTTCTATAAACATTTTAATCCCCACAATTTACTATATATAACATAATTATAATCATTCTATCATTTTTATGAAACTCATAATCAACATTGTGCAATTAGAAGTTAATTTATGAATTTATAATTTCATGTCATATATGACTTAGGGTAGGTTTATAAATATTTTAATAAACATTCGAACCTCATATTATTATGTTGTATATCAAATAATAAGGTTGACATCGTATTTAATTATACCCCCACATTTCTCTTTCTTCTTTATTATCACTAGTATTGAATATTTTCAATTTACTTTAGTTATCTTTCAGACTATAATAATACATAATTAAATATCTAATCTGACAACAAATAATTAAATAATTTGATTATTATTATATCTATCAAAATTGGAATCCTACAATATTTATCAGATTCGAGAATTGTATGTTGGAGTTTTTATTTTTTATTTTAGATGTTCATTACTTTTATGTAATCTAAAAATAAAACGGATATATTCATTTATTTAGCAAATACAATGACTCAATTGCTTTACTGACATAAATTTTAATAACTATATTATTTCTTATTTGTATACATAGAAGACTTAAAGAGTCTCAGTACCCATAGTAGTATAGTCAAGATAATTTTTGTTTTTTTGTTTTTAATAAAGGAATAGTTTAGTTCGTTGTGTAAAGTTTGAGAATACATACTATTACAACATTTAAGTGTACATCAATATTTGCTTATATGCTTATATTATCCATTCAAATTTCCATATCATTAAGGATAATTATGAACATTAAAAATGTAATAATGGTGTTTAAAAATTGAATTAAAAGATGCAGTTATTTAAATTATTATTGTATAAAACAAATTTATTGGAAATAAATTATAATATTTTATTACCCTGACTTTAATAATATAACTAAGAAATTAATTAAACGGTTATGATAGGATTTCTAATATTTTATTTTTATTTTCTGGATAAATCAAAAATAGTATCACGAATAGTAGGTATTGGTCTATCTTATAAACATTTGTTCAAATAATTCCATCTCCTAGAATTATATATCAAATTTTAAATTGCATAATAACCTAAGATAAATTTCAAAGTCAAGTTTAGTTGATTAATCTAAATATCCATTTAGAAACCAGATTTTAATTTCCCTTAAAAATCAAATTATTTATATCTAAAATCAATTTAATATTGATTAGATACAAAAAAAATGACATTGCATTTTCTGATCGAACAAGTGGGAATGTCTTGTACACTGCTTAATATTCTCTGTTCAGTTTTCCCGATCATTAAATACATAATTATAAACATTAAAGATATAATTACCGTGATTAACAATTTAATTAAAAAAAACAGTTATATAAAATCATATTATACTATACTCTTGTAAGTCACAACTTCCGGAACATTAAATATAATATTTCATTTAATCATATGGCATTAATTATGGCGGCATTAGATAAAAGTAATTATAAATATTAATATTGATTAGATAGGTTGTACCACTTTGTTAATTCCTCTAATTTCATGTGTTAATTTAAGAAATAAACGCTCACAGTTTCTTTTGGTTTTCTCTGTTCATTAAAGAGGTAATCAAGGTAGTTAATGAAATTATTACAGAGGCAATTATAAGAGCGTTAATTAGGGCTTTTAAGTATTCTTATTTACAATAATTAATTATATTAATCGGTTATAAAATACAAGAGTAATGATAAAGCATTGCTCACTGTTAATGTTTCTTCATTAATTAATTTTTTATATTTAATGGTAAATTTTTTCTTTTACCGATAAACCTAGAAATTTATTTGTATTATGTCCCTAACTTTATTTTATTTACAAATAGGCCTAATTACTAAATAATCTTAAGTTGACCTATTCCTGTTTGAACAGCATCAGTCAAACCTGTTTTTTTTTATTCTAGTAAATTCGTTCTTTTTTTTTCAGAAAATAACTTGTAACTCTAATTTATTGAGTTAAGATTAATAATCAGATTTCTGAATTTTATTGATAACATTCAGATTATATACTTAACAAATATTAACTTATTAACGGACTTAATTTGTATAATTATTATATCAATAAATGCTAACAATTGTTAAAATTTCAGATAACGAAACACCTTCTTAATTAACTTTCTATTACGATTTCAATTATATGATATTTCATAGATCAACAACTACATCAACTTGAATCATCTATTTTTATTATTCAAATTTCCATTTACTAAAATTAAATTTATATTTTTAGTAAGAAATCTAGAATGTCTAGTAAAAAATCAGATGTCGATTTAGGTTATGATTGAGATCAAAGTAATAGAAACAAATTAAGACGGTTTTGATTTTATTTCTTTCTTGAAATACCAAACGAAGAGATGCCAAAGAAGGCTTCTTCATCATTATAATATTTCGTCATATATATAGTACAAAAAAAAAATACTTAGTAATTTCAATTTTCATTTCTCAGTGACCAGATTAAAAAAACAATCATAAAATTAAAATCTGGCGCACACATAGCACTTCACTAATTCAATTGTAACTTAATTTAAAACTTTACCTATTTTAATTTTTAGAATTTTCACTATATTAATAAATCTCAGAATAACATTAACTGTTGTGATCAAAGTTCTTTGTCAACTTGATCGAATAAATAAAATTCAAGAAAAATTTCAGTCAAGAAGGATTAACACCAACTAAATCAGAAACTTAATTTACTATTAAGATTATTTTTATTCTTACATACTTGGAAATTAATTAACAAATATAATTCCTAATGCGTTCAATCAGCATAACATTAATTTGTATGTAAGGGACTGAATTTAATTGCATAAAATCGCAACATCTATCCAAATTCAGATTTATATTCCTGACTTCTCCGATTATAATTTAAATCAAATAATAATGATTGAATGCAATTTTAGAGTAATCATAACGACTAAATTTAAATCACAAAACCACAGTGATAGTTTATACAAAATACTACCCGAATCAGGGAAATAGGTTTTGCTATGATCATAATTTTGATTTTGATTTTGATTTTTTTTTATCTTGCATTTCGGTAACCTAATTAATTTTACAATTATAAAATAATTAAAATCAGAATTTTCATTTGATCAAATTCAGATTACGGGTTATTGCCTTAGATTGTTGGAAAATTTGAACTAACAAACTAGATTTAAATCTGAATTTTGATCACTAAATAAATAATAATTATATAAAAAAAATATAATCAAGAATATAATTAAAACTTTATTACCCTAAGCTGCAAAATACGGACCTAAGGCAACTTCCCGTCCTAAGCGCAGGAATAATCGGTTAAGCTTGCCCCAAGTTACGCCGGTATTCCTCTGCCTGCGGGCGCAACCGTGGTAGAGGTTGATGTAGCTTCTTTCAACAATGATAGCAGAACAATATGTTTTCTATAAATAAAATATTTGTTTGTGGGAGAATAGGAATTGAATTTATGAATTATAGAGCTAAGAGAATGAGCATGAGAGTATGTAAATTGTTGGATTATTGGATGATTAGATAATTTGCTCTTCAAATATTATATACTATTTATAAGCAAATTTATGCATTCATGACATTTAAATTCATATTCATTCTCCTACTGTTATTATATAAAAATATATAATGTTCAAATAGCCATTACAATAAATATTCAAAGAAACAGCTATTACGTGGATAGCATCAACGGATCAAATATTAATTGCTATTCATGTCAATGAAATCTGTGACCAAAAGAATAGCTATTATGTTATAAATATATTAAGTTATGGATGTTCATTTAATTGCATCAAAACTTCTCATTAATGAAGTATGTTTTATCTCCCTCATTTATCAATTGAATTAAATTAGATGGCTTGTTATTTACATTTTCTATCTATAAATAGAGGATTGTAAGTTTGTATTATATATAACAAAAACATATGAATAAGAGATAGCCATCTTTATACATTCTCAATATCTTGTTTATTATTCTTTTGCTTTATTTTACAACACGTTATCAGCACGAGTTGCTCGGAAGAAGTTGCAAAGTTATTCTGTAAGTAATTTATATGATTGATCATTATATCTTTCATTAATTTAAATTTCATTTAAATTTTTGATGATATTTGTTTTAGTTTATAAGAATCATTCCTTGAAGTGAATGATAGAATAATAACATGAAGTTATTATCAAAAAATAAAAGTTTATCAAGAATCTGAAGTTCTTATTACCCGAAGAGAATAAAAGAATAATAACCCGAAGTTATTATTATTGTTTAGAACCTGAAGTTCTATTTGAAATTTTAATATAAAATTAATATAATAACCAGCAGTTATTATAGGCCACTGGATGAATAATAACTTGAAGTTATTCCCAATTAAAACCTGAAGTTTTATTAGAAACTTTCATATAAAATTAATATAATAACCAGAAGTTATTATAGGTCATTGTATGAAAATATAACCGGAAGTTATTTCAAATTAAATTTTACAATTGCGCAGCCAAGTAATTTAATAACCAGAAGTTATTAAATAAATATTTTTATTATAACCTGAAGTTATATAATATTAACCTGAAGTTATTAATACATTTAAATTTATTTATTTATTTATGCAATTTACATATTCTTTTATTTATATTTATTTATCTCCCTTTTCATAACCTGAAGTTATGATATTAATAACCTGAAGTTATATAACCTGAAGTTATGGCATTCATAACATGAAATTATACAACCTGAAGTTGTGGCATTAATAACCTGAAGTTAATACGTATCTATTTTGTAGTACATATGGCAAATCTTACAAAGCTTGAATTTGCTGCTCCTGAAATTTTGGGCAAAAATTATCTCCCATGGACTCTTGATGCAGAGATCCACCTCACCGCAAAAGAATTGGAAAAAACTATTAAAGAAGCAAATGAGGCCTCCCCGCAGGAGCGCACTAAAGCTATGATTTTCCTTCGTCACCATCTCCATGAGGATTTGAAAACTGAATATTTAACGGTTAAAGACCCGTTAGAACTCTGGAAGAGTTTAAAGGACAGATATGACCATCAAAAATTTGTTCTCTTACCAAAAGCTCGTTACGATTGGATTCATTTGAGATTACAGGATTTTAAATCCGTTGGTGAGTATAATTCCGCAATGTTTCGGATAACTTCCGAACTTAAACTATGTGGTGAAACGATAACAGAAGAAGACATGTTGGAGAAAACATTCTCCACATTTCATGCCTCGAATTTGCTCCTGCAGCAGCAATATCGAGAGCGGAGTTTCAAGAAGTACTCCGAGTTAATATCATGTCTTCTCGTTGCGGAACAAAATAATGAGCTTCTAATGAAGAATCACCAAGCACGACCCACCGGTGCAAGTCCATTCCCTGAAGCGAATGCGACTTCATCTAAGAAAGGACGTGGCCGCGGTCGCAGCAATTTCCGCGGACGTGGTCGTGGATATGGTCGAACCAATGCTTGGCGACGTGATGGTCAATACAACAAAACAAAGGAGAATAATACGGTGAAAAATGAGAAAGGAAAACATCCTGAAGATGTTTGTTACAGATGTGGAATGACAAATCATTGGTCACGTACCTGTCGTACGCCCAAGCACCTAGTGGAGCTTTATCAAGCCTCACTCAAGAAAAGGGGAAAAAATGTGGAAACTAACCTTACTAAAAATGATCCCGAAAATGAATGCCATATAGATACACACCTTGATGTATCAGATTTCTTCCATAATGTGGATGAAGAAATATACACTTTTACTAAGGGAGAAAATAAAATGTAGAAGTTTATGTTTATGTTTAATAAAAGGTTTAGTTTACATTTTAATTTTTTATATAAACAAATCTAATGAATAAAATAGTTTATTTTTATTCTATTTTTATTCTTGCATTCTTTTATTTTAAGGAAAATGGCTGACGCAGTGATAAGTAAAGAAGATCCATGTCTGGTAGACAGTGGAACAACTAATACCATATTGAAAGGTAAGAAATAATTTTCACAATTGCATCTTGGTGAGACTAATATTCACACTATATCTGACACAACTAATTTAATTGAAGGCTCCGGAAGAGCTTATATTTTGTTACCTGAAGAAACAAAATTAATAATAAATGATGCATTATATTCAAGTAGATCTAGAAGAAATCTACTAAGTTTTAAAGATATTCGAAATAATAGTTATCATATTGAAACTATGAATGAGAGAAATTGCGAATATCTTCATATCGCATCTATTAAAAATGGCCAGAAAATTATAATGGAAAAGATGCAAGCATTGTCTTCTGGACTATATGGTACTTATATAAGTACAATAGAATCAAATATGGTTACTAACCAGAAGTTAGTTGATCCAAAATTATTTACACTGTGGCATGAAAGATTGGGTCATCCAGGAAGTATAATGATGAGGAGAATAATTGAAAGTGCAAATGGGCATCCCCTAAAGGACCTGAAGATCCTATTATCAAAAGAATTGACATGCGAAGCATGCTCTCTTGGAAAACTAATTACTAGACCATCTCCAAATAAAATTGGACCTGAAGCTCCTTCATTTTTAGAAAGAATTCAAGGAGATATATGTGGGCCTATTACACCTTCATGTGGACCATTTAGATATTTTATGGTGTTAATTGATGCATCAACACGCTGGTCACATGTGAGTTTGTTAGCAACAAGAAATGTTGCGTTTGCTAGACTATTAGCACAAATTATCCAATTGAGAGCTAATTTTCCGGATTATCAAATTAAAAGAATCCGGCTTGATAATGCAGGAGAGTTTACTTCTCAAACTTTAATGATTATTGCATGTCTATTGGAATTACGGTAGAACATCCAGTGGCCCATGTTCATACACAAAACGGTCTAGCAGAATCGTTGATTAAAAGGTTGCAATTAATTGCTAGACCTTTACTTATGAAATCTAGTTTACCGTCTTCTGCATGGGGACATGCCATATTACATGCTGCCGCACTAATTAGGTTAAGGCCAACTGCAGATCATAAGTATTCTCCGTTACAATTGGTCTCCGGAAGAGAACCAAATTTGTCCCATCTAAAGGTATTTGGTTGTGCAGTATATGTTCCAATTTCTCCTCCACAACGTACAAAAATGGGACCTCAAAGAAGATTGGGAATTTATATTGGTTTTAACTCTCCTTCTATTATTAAATATTTAGAACCATTAATAGGAGATGTTTTTACAGCAAGATTTGCTGATTGTCATTTTAATGAATCAATATTCCCAAACTTAGGGGAAGAAAAACTAAAGCTGGATAAACAAGTAACTTGGAATTCATCGTCATCTTATCTTGACCCCCGAAGTGGTCAATGTGAACTCAAAGTTTAAAAGATTATAAATTTGCATAGAATTGCAAATGAATTGCCTGATGTATTTATAGATACAAATAGAGTTACTAAATCGCATATTCCAGCTATAAACACACCTGCTCAATTGACATTACAAAAATATCTAATGAATCTAATGTGCGTAGAAAACGTGGAAGACCACTTGGTTCTAAGGATGTAAATCCACGTAAAAGAAAAGAACTGAATAAATCAGTTGGTCCAACTCCAGAAGAGGTTGATGGTAAAACTCCTGAAGAAGTCAATAAAATCCCAGAAGAGATTGGTAGTAGAACTCCTGAAGAAGTAAATAAAATTCCAGAAGAGATTAATAGTAAAACTCCTGAAGAAGTTGATAAAACCCTAGAAGAGGTTGATCAAGTTCCAGAAGAAACATATATTAATGAAATCTTTGCATTCGCTATAGCAAGCGATGTCATAAATAAAGAAGACAATGTGCCAAAAACTCTGGAAGAGTGTAGATATGGAAATGATTGGCCTAAATGGAAAGATGCCGTACAAGCTGAATTAAGTTCATTAGAAAAACGGCAAGTATTTGGACCTGTAGTCCAAACACCCAAAGATGTTAACCCTGTAGGTTACAAATGGGTATTTGTTATAAAAAGAAATGAGAAAAATGAGATTGTGAGATATAAAGCAAGGCTAGTGGCGCAAGGCTTTACACAAATACCTGGAGTCGATTATGAAGAGACGTATTCACCTGTAGTGGATGCGATAACTCTAAGGTTTCTAATAAGTCTCACAGTCACAGAAAATCTAAAAATGCAACTTATGGATGTCGTAACAGCATATTTATATGGTTCACTTGACACTGACATATACATGAAAATCCCCGAAGGATTGAAAATGCCTGAAGCATATAAGTCAAAACCTAGAGATATGTACTCTATAAAATTAAAAAGATCTTTATATGGACTAAAACAATCAGGTCGAATGTGGTACAATCGACTGAGTGAGTACCTTCTAAAAGAAGGATATAAAAATAATATAATTAGTCCGTGTGTTTTCATTAAAAGATCAAATCTAGGTTTTACAATCATTGCAGTGTATGTTGATGATTTAAACATTATTGGATCTCCTGAAGAGATTGAGAATACTGCAAAATTGTTGAGAAATGAGTTTGAAATGAAAGACCTTGGTGTAACTAAATTTTGTCTCGGCCTGCAGATCGAGCATCTAAATAATAGAATATTTATCCATCAATCAAATTATGTTGAAAATGTACTAAAAAGATTCAATATGGATAAAGCTCATTTTTTAAGCACACCAATGGTCGTAAGATAGCTAACTGCAGAAAATGATCATTTTCGCCGCACGAAAATAATAAAAAAGTGGTTGGTCCTGAAGTACCATACTTAAGTGCAATTAGGGCATTATTATATCTTGCAAATAATACAAGACCCGATATCGCATTTGCAGTAAATGTGTTAGCGAGGTATATTTCCAAACCAACCAGAAGACATTGGAATGGAATGAAACACATATTTCGATATCTCTGCGGAACTAGAGATATGGGGTTATATTATCAAAAGAATACAAAATCCAAATTAATTGGATATGCAGATGCAGGATATTTATCAGATCCACATAAAGCACGATTCCAAACGGGATATGTATTCACTTATTGTGGAGCTGCAATTTCATGGCGATCAACAAAACAAACTCTTACAGCAACATCATCAAATCATGCCGAGCTGATCTCCTTATACGAGGCGGGTCGAGAATGCGTTTGGTTACGGTCAATGATTCAAAATATTCAAGAAGAATGCGGGCTTGAAAACATCAAGGAAAATTCTACTCCGCTGCATGAAGATAATGCAGCATGCATTACACAAATCAAAGAAGGATATATCAAAAGAGACCGGACGAAATATATTACGTCAAAGTTCTTTTCGACACATGACCTACAAAAAGAAGGCGTAATCAATGTTTGCCAAGTCCGATCAATAGACAATTTGGCAGACCTATTCACAAAATCTTTGCCGACAAAGGTTTTTGAACAACTGACAAAGAAGATAGGTCTATATCGATTGAAGAATATTCAATGATATCTAAATGAGGGGAAGCGTTATACGCACTGTACTCTTTTTTCCTTAATCAAGTTTTTATCCCAATGGGTTTTTCTTGATAAGGTTTTTAATGAGGCAGTACATGGTCCTGAAGTACCGTGTTAATATTGATCCTGAAGTATCATATTAATAGCGTATAATGAATAATGAACATCCAAGGGGAAGTGTTATAAATATATTAAGTTATGGATGTTCATTTAATTGCATCAAAACTTCTCATTAATGAAGTATGTTTTATCTCCCTCATTTATCAATTGAATTAAATTAGATGGCTTGTTATTTACATTTTCTATCTATAAATAGAGGATTGTAAGTTTGTATTATATATAACAAAAACATATGAATAAGAGATAGCCATCTCTATACATTCTCAATATCTTGTTTATTATTCTTTTGCTTTATTTTACAACATATTACTGTTTATTTTTATTAATAACAATTAAAAGAATGAATGTCATTTAATTGTGTATCAATGCATCAAAGAAATTAAGCTCTATAATTCATAAACTTAAAAAAAAAAACATTAATATAAAACTTAGTATTTATCTACATAAATTTTGAGTTTTAAAATAAATTTCCAACAATTGGTACATGGACCTATCATAGCTGTTTTTAACCTTGTAAAAAAAAATTGATGCACTATATGGTGGCAACCAAATAGGATTGCAAACGGATCGGATACAGATCGGATAATAGTAAAATCATATTCATATCCATTTTTATTTTTTGGATACGGATCGGAAATTAGACGGATACATATGGATACGGATCGGATATTGGATATCCGTAAATATATACATAAATATTTTTATAATATATTTTAAATTATATGATATATATTTATTATTCAGATACAGATAATTAAAATTTCAAATCATATCCGTATCCGTATCCGTATCCACACAGATATTCGGATATCGGATATCCGTATTTAATTTTCGGATACGGATCTGATATGGTTGGATATTATTCGATCCGTTTGCACCCCTACAACCGATTGATGGATCTGAATTGGGTGTCATCACTGAAGTGCTTTTTTTTCACTCATTTCTTTATTTTATTATTATTATTTTGTTTTTGTTATGGCAAAAGAGCATCATAAGGTGTTCCACCACCAATCCAATAGAATTGAGTAAAGATGAAGTAATAGAACATGGCTTGATGGTGTGCCAAAAGGAATTTAAGCTTTCATCATGGGTTGTCTTGTCTGTTACTTGGCATTTAATTTACTGCCAGTTGACTTACCTTAGATATCAAAATCCAAGATAGATTTCCAGAGATGGCAGTGAAATCAAGGGTACATCGGGATTGTACAAGCTGCGCTGCCAAAATATTGCAAAGGAATTTTTAATTAATTACTTCCGGCTTTTGTATTTTGTATTATTTATTTTATTTATATAGTTGACATGATAATAATGAAGGTTAAAAAATAGTAAAACATAAAATTCAATAAAAAAACTAATATGTAAAATATCTCTCATCTTATATTAAGCAGGTACATGTCTTAATCTGCCAACAGTTGTGATTTAATTAACTAAATTTTAAACGGTTAAGATAAAAAAAAATCCGCAAATGTGATTTTATGTGGGAATGTACTGGTATTTATTGTGTTGAAGTATGTTTTTAGCTCTCTGAACACTCGCTAAACTGATTTTCTCCTTACAATTTGTTCATATGAATGTTGCAATAAAAACAATTAATTGATAATATTTATTGTCTTTTGTGTTATTGATTACAACAAAATAAGAAAGTAATTAACATGTTTGTTAACGAAATATTGATTACCTTCTTATTTAACAGAGAGGTAAAGACAAAATAGTTCATTTCATTATTGAATAAAGATGAATTATAAAAAGACAAATATTGTTCAAGATGAAAATATTTAGTCTGATTTTTTCTATTTTTTGTATTTTCAGTTTGAATTTTGAATCTGTAGCAAAGCATAGGCAAAATACTAGTTTTTAATTAAGTATTAGTAACTTATTATTTTGTACATCATCATTAAATATTTCATTCATTTATTTAATCTAGTTAAATGCACAACTCATTATTTTGATCTAAGTCAATGTGCATAACTCTTTTTTTTTTGGCTCAGTCAATGCATAATTTTCCTATAAATGATAGTACTATTAAGCATTACATCAATACAATCTAGCCCGTGATTTTTATTTTTACCCAAAAAAAAAATATATTTTAATATAAATAACCAGGTTTTTAAAATATTTTTATTTTTACCCAAAACGCCAGGATTATCAGCGTTCCGAATTAAAAATTCGGACCGCTAATATTCCTAGCGTTCCGAATTTTTAATTCGGAACGCCGATATTCCTAGCGTTCCGAAAATTTAATTCGGAACGAACCGACCCGTGATCCCTCTCTTCTTCTCTCTTGCGACAAACGAACCGATCTCTCTCTCTCTCTTTGGTTTTTGTTCCGCCGATCACCTCTCTGCCTCTCTTCTTCCCGATCCCCCGATCTCTCTCTCTCTCTTTGGTTTTTGTTCCGCCGATCACCTCTCTGCCTCTCTTCTTCCCGATCCCCCGATCTCACCTCCGATCCTCTGCCACCCTCTCTGCCACCCTCTCATTTGCCGATCCTCTCTTCTTTGCTGTTGTGCTGTGATTGTTGGGTGCTGCGATTTTTACTGTGGTGCTGTGATTTGGCTTTGGTGCTGCGATTTTGCTGTTATACTTGCGATTTGTGCTGTTGTGCTTGTGTTGCTGGTGCTGTTGGACTTGCGATTTGTGCTGCGATTTTTGCTGTTATACTCTCCTCGGGTAACCCTAAAAACTCCCTAATTTTTGGTTTTCGGCCTTGTGGCTGGTGGCTGGTGGCTGGTGGCTGCTGCCTTGACCTGTGCCTTGTGCCTTTTGCTTGTTATTTGGCTGATTGCCTTGACCTGTGACCTTCGGGTCTGTTTGCTATGACTGGTTGTGACTTGTGGCCATCGTGCCTTGTGGGATTGTGAATTGATTCGGTTGCTGTACCAATCCCTTGTTGTTGACTGTTGCTTTGATTTTGTTGATGTACTGGCTTTGCCTTGCCTTTTCGTTAGCATGGCTGTTTCCTTTTGCTTGTTGGGGAGGTTAGAAGGTGCTGTACCAGTTGGTACAGCCCAGTGATACTGATGGTACCAAATCTGAAATTGACATGGACATCGTTATGATATTTTGAAAGTTGAGGTGCTATCATGTAAATTTTAAGCCTTGCGTAATTTATTTTAAATTATAGGCCTAAGTGAGAATGTGGAACTTGACTTGTTGGACTATGAATTGTTTAATCGGGCTTTGGAAATCCTCGGAATATGCGAGGTCCGATTAAATGATTAAAAGAGACGGATTTAAAAAGGACGGCTTTTAAAATTTAGGTTTTAATAAAGTAACCGAATAAAACCGGATGCTTATGTAAACTTAAATTAATTCGGGAGATGATTATACCGTCCGGGTCTTGATGCCTCAGTGAGAGTTCATAACATAATTTGAACAGATACTATACAACCCTATATGGACACCTGTATGATCCCGAAACACACCCAATAAAAATATTTCAACACATGTAGATTAATTAGGATTTTAATTAATTAAAGTTCAGTAGTTAGGATTTTTAAATGTTAAGCACATATTAGATTAAATTAAATAAGTAGATAATCACATATTATGTTATATTTATAAGTTATTGACTTGTACAAATTATTAGAGTAAATTCGTAAAACTTTAGAAATATTCTAACTAAATAATTAACACTTACTCTGATTTTGGTCTTGTATGCCTTGTGGCTTGCGGCTGATGCTGATCTGTGGCCTTCGTGTCATTTGTGAATAATTGAATAGGCATGTATAGTGTGAATAATTGAATAGGCCTTCGTGCCATTTGTGAATAATCTGCTGGAGGAGTATAGTGTGTACTGGTATAGGCATGTATCAGCTAGTATTTTCTGTGAATAATTGAATTTTCTGTGTAAACTTATAATTTTCTGTGTAAACTGAAGTAGGTTAATACTGCTTAGTGAATGAAATATAGTCATCTGTGAGACTATGTAGTAGGTCAAAACTGTTATGTGATTGAATTTAATCTTGGTGTGTGATTGGATATTCAAATCCAAAATTAAATTGTTCATGGAATATATATAGCTCTGTTTATGTTCTTATCATGATCGAATGTTTATTTTTCTTGTTATTAGAAATAGTAAGTATGACTGTGTTTGATATTAAAATACAAAAATTGTTCAAGGAATATATAACTTTGTTATATTTTGAGCATGAATGTTTATTTCTCTTGCTATTAGAAATAGTAAGTATGACCTTGTTTGATATTCGATTACAAAAATTGTTCAAGAAATATATAACTTTGTTTATATTATGTTCATGAATGTTTATTTGAGTAAGTATGACCATGTTTGATATTCAAATAAAAAAATTGTTCAAGGAATATTCAATTGATAACTTTGTTCCTATTCTGATCCATATTAAAGGAGATATTCTATTTGCCAAACATAATATTAATGGTTTCTTTTTCATATTAATTTTATATTCTAAAGCAATGATAAATCAATTTCTTTGCTTTTGTTTCATCAACCAATCTAGTTAGCTGTCTCGTTTGAAAATATTGTCTATTTTTCTTCTTCTTCAATTTAAAGCGTGAGAGAAGGAAGACTCAAATTGTAGTGCAAAGAGAAAGCAATTCAAAGCATGAGTTGAATACAGTTATAGTTTTATAATTTAGTATCATGTAATTAGTACAAACTCATAATTTGTAGTGTTGTGGGTGGAAACTAGTAAATTAGGGTTTCTTTAATTGTAATTTTTTTAGTTATGTTGAGATTCAAATAACTTTTTTTTGTAAGCATAAAATTGAATATAAAGTTTGAAACCAAAATAATTCTTTTTTATTATGGTATTGAGGTTGTCATGTGCTGGTACTTAATTTTTTAATTATGTTGAGATTCATATTTTTTTTTAGGTATCATTACCTACAAATAACTATAATGGTCACGTACGGTTTTTTTTTTTAATTTTAATTCTTTCTAGACACAAAATTATATGCGTACATTAGATTTTAGATTAGTTGAATTAGTTTATCGTTAATTAGATGCCAAGAGAAGTAATTGACATTGTTGAATAACAAAATTTGAATACATTTTTCTATAATTACTTTCAATTGGTGTGTCTTCACTAAACACGAGAATAAATAATTAAAATATATTTGAAACAAATAAATGAGTTATTTTTGCTGGTTGTATATTTGACAGTTTATTTTGCATTAATTTGTATGAAATGACATTAGTTTGCATTAACTGATTTCATACATTTCTAATGGAAACCTTATCTTTAAAAAAAATACAAATTTATATAAATATTAGCGTACTAGCATATTTTTGCATATTAGCGTATTAGCGTATTTTAGCATCAACTCCATAGTCATCTTTTTGCATATTAGCGTATTTTAGCATATTTTTACCGCAATTAGCATATTTTAGCCAATTGTAGCATGTTTAACCTTTTTTTTAACGTAGGATGGCTAGGGGACGGCCTAGGAAACCACCCGCAGCCGACCCGGTTGATGAGCCCATTCCCACTGACAGCAAGGATCATTTCAGTCCTTTATTATGGATGCCTCACAGTGAGCACCGAGTCTCAGATGCATCTAAAGAGGTACTTGATTACTTTTTTTTTTTAAGTTTGTATTTTGTTGAATTTTTGTATTTTTAGGTTTTCATGGTGTTTACTTTTTTGAACGCAGAGTGAGGCAATTATAAATGCTAGGGGTCGGTATCCTGACATGCAGTACTTCCCGGTGATGGATGCGTATCTGCAAAATTTGGGGGTGCAGCATTTGGTCGATATTCTACAGTCGGAGGCTAAGTCCATCAACGCGTCCCTGATTTCAGGACTAGTGGAGCGATGGCGCCCCGAGACGCACACGTTCCACTTACCTTTTGGAGAGATGACAGTGACTCTCCAGGACGTTAGTGCTCTATGGGGTTTGCCTATCCAGGGCGTGCCCGTTGGTGGCATATCTGACCCCACAGATCCAGATGACACGACGATTAATTACATGCTCGCTGAGTTGTTGGGAGCGGAGCCAGATATACGCAGCAACGGGGGGAAGTCCAAGTACTGTCTGGACAAGGCGAAGCTGCGAGCTATGTTTGCGAGAGGTATAGGTAGCGATTCCACTCCGATCGAGATTCAGAGGTACTCATACAAACTATTTGTATTACATTTATTTTGTACTCTGTTTCATGCGGAAAAATGAGTTGCTCTATAATTTTGATATTACAGATACACACGGGGATTCGTGATGGACCTATTTGGTTCTGTCATGTTTGCTGATGCTAGTGGTAATACCATCCCGATGATGTATCTAGAGCTGCTGCGAGACCTTCAGCCGTCGAGCGGCAGGTTCAACTTGGGTGGGGCTGTCCTAGCACATCTCTACTCCAACTTGTGCCACGGTTGCAAGGTCAGTATGCTATTTATGTCTTATTTTAATTACCTACCTTGTCATGCACTTGTTGTCTTATTTTAATTATTTAACTTGTCACTGACGGCTGGTATTCTTCAAAAATATAGCGGAAAACTAAGCAAATCTACGGGCCAATGCTTCTTCTGCAGCATTGGTCGTGGTCACGGCTACCGGTGGGGGTACCTCAGCCGAACGATGATCCATGGGGCGAGCCCGAAAGTGGAAATCGACTGGCATTCGGCATGAAATGGTACGGACATCATGAGTACAAGGACAACCCTCACGGAAAGACAGCAGGTATCAGGACGGTCCGATCTCAGATTCAGAGTCTGGGTGAGACGCAGGTGCGCTGGACTCCGTACCATGAGCTATACACTGAGGGGAGGCTGCCGCAGATTGTAGCGGATGATCAGGAGATGTGGCTCTACAGGGGACCGCTGGTGTGCTTCTGGATAGTGGAGCACCACTATCCAGACCGGGTGCTCCGTCAGTTTCATTTTCCTCCACTCATCCCCGCAGATCCAGACGTCCCGAGATCTGTGATCATGAGGCTACACGGGTAAGTTGTGTTCTTTTTAGCATTTTTGTACTTAACATTAGTTCTTGTCTTTAAATTGCAACTAACATACGAATTACAGGATAACACACGGTAATCACTGGGATAGAGATTGGAGTGAGCATCACTCGGAGTACTACAGCCGGGCGGGCAATATGAGTGCCAACTTATGGCAGATGCCGGAGATTGATACGATGCAGTTCCAGGGAGATCCCCTATTGAGATATCAGGCTTGGTACCTGCGGGTCGGCATGGCTTCGGTGTATATAGAGGGAGATTACGGCGAGTTTCTTCGCTCACAGATATTCGAAGACGATGGTTATACCCCTACTGGCCGGAAAGGTGCTCGCCAGGTAATGCATCTAAAACAACACATTTTTATGCGTTATGAACATTTTATCATAACCTTTAATTTTTCTAACGTTTTTTTTATAGCTGCTGGTAGCGCTTAAAGGTGCCGGGCGTTCAATCGTTTGTCTTGGAAAACGTGGCTACAGAGCGGTCGGGCACGCGATGTTGAACTTGGTTGCCCCATGCATTGCGGGACGCCGGCCAGGAGGCAAAGCTGGTCACCATGTTACGAGACGCCGGAGAGAATATTGATTGGCGCGCAGTACAGCCGGACGAGCCTGACGCGCCACCTGTTATGACCAGTGAGATGCCACCGGAGCCATCAGAGCAGCCAGAGTGGGATTATCATCGTTGGGTACTGCACATGGCCGGTTGGCACGCCTACCGTGACGAGCACGGTCGTCCAGTTCTTCCCCCAGTATGTGATTCTTTATTTTATTTATTCTTTTACTGTAAGTAAAGATAGTTAAAATTTACTAAATTTTTGGTATATCCTTGCAGGGTCCTGCATACATGCCGACACAGCCTGAGCATCATGAGTCTTCAGAGATCCAGTCTGTGCAGGATGACAGGATGAGTTTTAGCCTTGCAGACTTTACTCCAGCTGATCAGTGGGATACAGCCGCCTCCCCCGCCCACCGCGTCAGCCGTATTCAGAGATGGCTCACGATTGGGAGGCCTCTGGTAGCCGGACTCAGGCTGATTATGACTCACAGTTTGTGGGATCCATATTCCATACTCCCACGCCACCGCCAGCTACCCATGTGGCCTCGGATCCATGGGATACAGCACTTACGATGAGCAGGCCGGACAGCCTCGAGGTTGACATTACACCAGCTCGCGCTGCGCAGGCAGGACAGCCTCAGTGGGAGGATTGGCATGAGCGCAGATTCAGTAGAGAGAACAGGGGTATACCACCTCACCGATTCTCTCCTTCGCAGTACGATGGATAGAGGGTATATTTTATTATGTTTTAGTTTAGTTGTGCTATGTTATGTTTTATTATATTTTATTATATTTTATTTTAGTTGTGCTATGTTATGTTTTATGATGGTAGTGTAGTGTAGTGTAGTGTAGTTTAGTTTGGTAGTTTTAGTTTAGTTGTGCTATGTTATATTTTATTATGTTTTACTTTAGTTTTGTAGTTTGTTCTTTTAGTGTAGTGTAGTTTCTATTTCGTTTTATTATGTTGTATTTTTTTAGTGTAGTTTATTTTAGTTTCGTTATGTTTCATACAACAAAAAGAAATAACATTCAAAAATGATCATACAACATCCAGAAATAACATCCAAAATATAAAATACAAACTTAATATCTGCTTCAAACGATCATACAACATACTATTTCGTCTTACCGGTCTTGAACGTACATGGAACAAAATCATCGTCCGAGGTTGACGATGACGGCTCGGTAACAACAGACGACGTGCTAGCCTTAGTCTTAGCTTACTCTTCGTCTTAGGCGTCTGTACATCATCTTTTTTTTTTCCCAATCCATAGCCGTAGGGTTTTCTACAAAATCATCATCAGATATGTCATTTCGTTTAAAATCATCAGCAGATCCTTGCACACATTTTCTAGACCAAATTGGACAGTCCTTTCTCTTCCTTCCGCAGCCCCAATTGCATTCTTTTCCTCCTCTCCTTCCTCCGATTGTACTGTCCTCCCCTCCGTCTACAAAGTAAAATACATACAAATAAAGTTCATACAAATAAAGTTCCTACAAACCTCAAAGTAATAAAATAAATCCCCAACTGCAACTAATAAATACATCAAATAAAGTTCATACAAACCTCAAAGTAAAATTCTTCACAAAATAAAGTTAATTCCTACGACTCCTTCTAAAAGGAAGGCCCCTGAGCCAACCAGTTCCCCATGATGATGTGCTCCTTCTATCTTCTTGCACTGGTTTCGTCTTGCCGGTTCGCTGTACCGGACGGTCCTGCTTGCGCTTCGTAGCTGTACCAGATGTGCTCGTCCTTCCTATTTGAGATGTGCTCCTTCTAGCTGGTTGCTGAC
Organism: Carex parvula; assembly: GCA_025461045.1. NCBI lineage: Eukaryota > Viridiplantae > Streptophyta > Magnoliopsida > Poales > Cyperaceae > Carex > Carex parvula. The sequence goes on along the minus strand of JAJGRW010001261.1, from coordinate 40,149 downwards.
CTTCTTCTCGCTGTGTGTGCTGTATCTGGATGGCCTGCGCCAGATGTCTCCTCCTACCTGCTTGAGTTGTGCTCCGTCTTCGCTGGGTAGTACCTGAAGGCCCTTGATTCCAAAGAACTCCCCTCCTGCCCGGATACTTCTCCCATTGCCTCCCTAAACATCATAGTTGCATTTTCACGGTCTGCTGTACGGCTTCTGGCTGTGCTTCGCCGCGGCCCTTGCGACCACTCGCCTCTGCCATAACTAGCTCATCCTTCTCTGCTACATTTGCGGCGTTATGAGCCTCTGCAGGCCCAAATATGTTAGTTAGTCAGCTATCACACTGGAACCGAAAATCAATTAGGAATGAATGTGACATACCTCGCCTCTGCCTGTCAGAAGTGGAACGGCGAGGACGGTGCCCCCGTCGCCTACCTTGCATTTCATCCATGGTCATATCTTGACGGGATGTTTGTTTTCTCCTACCACGCCGTATTCCAATCTTTGTTTGGCTCAATTTTAGGGGTAGTGGTCATAGGCCAATCTTCAGGATTGCCATAAGGACAACAGTGCATTCCAAGTACTCAGAAGGTAGTCCACCCTATACCAGTGGCGCAACAAATAGGCTGGGGTGACCAGTTTCTATTACGACAAACCGCTAACACATGAGCGCACGGATCCCAGTTAATTGGATACCTCTGCATGTACATTTCCACTTTTCTCTCTGGCCCGACTGTCACGATATACTGGAACCTTCTATGAATAATTGACATAGATCCATCCTGCATTTGGACCACTGGAACATATTCATTTGGGCCCGGGACTTGGTAATTACCTTCGCCGTGCGAGTATGGGATGACATCCATTTTGTAGCTTTCCTCCCACCGTTGGCGAGCTTAACATGTAACCCGTTTGGAAAAAGGCTGTTCTTGCATTGCTTTGCTCCGTCGCTGGCCTCTCGCCGACTTGAACAAAACCACCTGTTGCACTTGGCAAGTCTCCTCTACAATGTGGAATCCACGGCAACTTCGCTATTACCGTGGAAGACGCGTTCAGGGACTCAGAGCCGATTTGTTGTCATGATAATACCAAATCGTAACCCTCAACATCACAGGTCTGGAAAATTTTTTCAAAATTTGGACGCTCCATGACATCATACAGGACTTACGTTGGTGCCCCACATCTCCTCAGAAAAGCATTAAACTCGTATTATTGCTGCAATAGAACAAAGTCAAAAATGTAGACAAAAATGCATTTCTAAAAGAAACAAAATGATATAAATTAGAACCATATTAACATACACACCGAGCAAAAATCTTCTTGCGAACATCTCTTTCAGCCCATTCTGGGCTTTCCTTCTTCCTGGCTCCTTTGTATTGACACTAGTTCCGTTACATTTGTCCTTCCCACACGCCTGGACCAGGTTATCTGCAACATGTTGGATACAATACCTGTGCACAAAATTATCCCTATCCCATCCGTATTCAGGTTTCAATGCAGCTTTGATACCCTTGTGTTGGTCCGATATAACACATACGAATCTATTCACACCAATCACATTAATCCTAAGCCAGTGTAAGAAAAATCCCCAGTTCTCTTCATTCTCCGTATGTACAATTGCAAATGCTAGAGGCAGCAATTGGTTATCGGCATCATAGGCGCAAGCCATCAAAAGTCTGCCCTCATACCGCCCAGAAAGGAAGGCTGCATCTATACTGATCACCGGCCTTAAGTAATCAAATGCGGTAATGCATGGTCCGTAAGCCCATGCCACGGCCCTGAATTGCTGAACACCTTCTTTGACCAGTCCTGTATTTTTATCGATGCTCGGACTTGTCAGAAATTGGTATTTTGAGCCGGGATTCGTGTAACATATCCCGTTAAGCAATAGTTTCATAAAATTGTACGACTCTTCCCAACTCCCAAATTGCCGGGCAACTGCAAGCTCACGACCTCTCCAAAGTTTGTTGTACTTCGGGGTTATACTGCCAAACCTAACCCTCACGCAGTGTGCCACACTCCGGATGCTCATAGTGGGGTCTTCCTTAATGCCGCTCTCGATGAGGTCTGCGATAATTGATGCCGTGAGTTGTGCATGGTCCGACCTTTCAAACTCAGATTCGCATGTGTGAGGCGTGTCTTGCTCAGTTATCATCCATGTATCTCCGGCATTTGTTGCTCTTGCCTTCAGTTTGAAACGACAACCCGGAGTGCTGCATCTATATTCCAGCCGGGATGTGTCACTTCTCTTCGTATATCTCCTTGTTCTTGTCAACATGGTACTCTCTGATCTTTTTCGTCAGTTGCTTTTTACTTACGAAGTATTGGCCTTTTGCGAGCTCACTCCTGTACTCAACCCGACGACCATAGTAAGAAATATCTGCTTCTCGGAAAGCAGATGTGTCATTGAAGTTTACAAAAGGGTGAGTCTCAGAGCGGCCACCCAACGGCATATTCTCTCTATTCTGCCTCACAGTGGGCTGTGTGTATTCTTCTTCTTCATCTTCTTCATCTTCTTCATCTCCTTCATCATTAATGTCACATTCTTCTTCCCCCAATTCATCCCCAGTTTGCAGATTCTCCTCCGGTATCTCGTTTATAAATTCAAATTCCGACTCGTTTGGATCTTCCTGTACTGGTGGCGGTCTGGGGTGAGGATTTGGTTCAGGCCCAGGTAAGGATGAAGGACCGTCATACATGGATACAGGTGGGATAAAAGCTGGAGATTGGGGTGAATTATTGTATATTTCTTGTTCCGGTTCTGCTACAGGCATTACGATAAAAGGAGTGTGTGGTTCATTATCTTCTTGATAATGTTGGGCAGCCGAATTTTGGCCTGAACTTCCGGCCCCTGACTCTTCGCGAATTCTGCGTGCAAAAACTTCCAACAATGATTCGCCAGACCTCAAAACCTGCGCTATTAGACCTCTCAATGCCCCGTTATCTCCCAGTGTGATTTTGACATACTTTCCTGCGTGGACCATTCGGGCCTGAATTTGTAATTGGCAACGATTCCTATTGTAGCCGCTCGCTTCATAAATAAGCGATTGCAACTGCTCAAATGAGAAATTTTCATCAACCCAATACGTATTTGCTGCAGGTTTGGAGTAACGTACTCCATACTGGTCAGTTATGAACTTTCCCCAAAATGTATTGAAATTGCAATAGACATGGCCAATAAACTACATTCATAAATAACAAATATTTGGTCAGTTTACTGATTTCAATTGTGAACAGTTGTGAATAGTCTATATGAACAGTAAATGTGAACAGTAAATACGTATGTGAACAGAAACGTATGAGAACAGTAAATGTGAACAGTAAATACGTATGTGAACAGTAAATGTGAACAGTATGTGAACAGTAATACGTATGTGAACAGAATGTGAACAGTAAATACGTATGTATTAACAGTAAATACGTATGTGAACAGTATACGTATGTGAACAGTATGTGAACAGTAAATACGTATGTGAACAGTGTTGACAGTAAATACGTATGTATTAACAGTAAATACGTATGTGAACAGTAAATACGTATGTGAACAGTATTGTACAGTGTGAACAGTAAATACGTATGTGAACAGTATTGTACAGTAAATACGTATGTATTAACAGTAAATACGTATGTAAAAAAAATTACTGACGACTTTCCGTCTCCTCCTCCTCTCTTCCTTCAGCTCCCTCCCTTCTCCCCTTCTCTTCCTTCCTCTCCCTCTTCTCCTTTCTTCTTCTCACTCTTTTTTTTCACTTCTCCACGCAGCAGTTATATAAGTTTTCAAAAAAAAAACAGAGATTCGGAACGCTAATATTCCTAGCGTTCCGAATTAATTCGAACGCTAGGAATTCAGCTTCGAAAATTTTCGGAACGCCAGGATATCAGCGTTCCGAATTAAAA
>JAJGRW010001261.1:0-29217 GCA_025461045.1 Carex parvula | reverse complement strand
AATCACAAAACTGAATTGTTATAAGATGTTATAACTTACAAATGTTTAAAAAAAACCGACTGAAAAACATATTCAACGTCGAACTCGTTTAATATAATCCTATCTTCATCTTTTACCTGACAAAAGAAAACAGATCTTTTCGAGGAGCTTGGTTAACCTGATTCCTAATATTTAAGCTAAAATTTTCTCAGCAATTTACGTAAAACTGTACCATTACATTATTCGGATAAACAGATCTACATTTTCTTTTCGCTGGCAAAAAAAAAAGAACATAGCGAGAACTCCATGCATAGTTAGAAAATTTCTAAATGTTTTGCACCAGCCGGGAATCGAACCCGGGTCTGTACCGTGGCAGGGTACTATTCTACCACTAGACCACTGGTGCTTAGTTATTAAAATTACATCCCATGTCGGAAACATATCCAATCATGTATTGCAATATGAAAATCACCGTACGCAATTAATATTGGAAAAAATGATGTGCAAGCTAACTTTGGTATCTTCTCCCTTTCATACTTAACCATAATTGTTATTTACCATAAATTTAAAGTATATACTTTTTCATTACTGTCTATACTTTGAAACAATAATAGAAAAATAGATAAAATCGAGGCTTTGTAACATGATGCGTAAAATGTAGATAATATAACTATAGTAATTTTCATAAAAGTTTCTAAATAGATGGTTATGAGCTAGAATAAATTGATTAAAATTTCGAATTGTTTTGCATCTAAAATTTCCAATAAACTACTTAAATGCTATTATTTTACAAAAACTAATCAAATTCAGACCATGAATTTTGTACTCATCTTAATAAATAGTAAAAAAATTTAAAAAAATATAAAATTTAATTTGCAAGTACATTTTATTGTGAAGATCATGTTGAATGGTTTGAATCGACGATTTAAACTTTGAAAATGAAAAAAATAATTGTGGTAACTTTGTTGTAACTTGATCCCTCCTCTTATTATAATATATATATATATATATATATATATATATACAGTACTGGAAAACCTGGAGTCGTGAAGTTTCTGAGATGTGGGACCAAGTCGCCGAACCGTATGCGATGGATTTGAAAAATTTAGAGGCAAAAAAGACGACAATGTCAGAAAGCCTAACAATCCGCTTTCCACATTGATTGACCGCTCTCATTGATTGATGGATTTGATGCGCAAGAAAATTGCGCTACCAATGGAAACATTAAGATTTGACAGTACAGTTTTATTCCTTCGTCATCATGTGATTTGATGTCTGCAACTCTTTCGCCGAGGCCAACTATACTGACAAATTGACAATACAAATCTCTCAATAAAAAATCTCATACAATTTCTTGCGATTTTAAACGAGCAAATAAATCTGCTGTTATTTCAACAGTTGGAGTTGGAATCGGAATAACAGGTTTTGTAATTCCTTTAGAATAACAGCATATTTATTTCCTTCTTTAAGCACCGCATCTATCTGAGTTAATCTCAGCTTAGGCCTGCCATTTTAATTTGAATGTTTCTGATGTACGTGTCTTGGAGATTCGTACCATATAAAAATAAACAGTCCGGATCTCGTTTTACCAGATCAAGTACGTGACTGGATCTGAATTCAATTTTTTTTTGTCCTCCGGTGATTTTTTTATTTAAATTATTTTCATTTTATTTTTCATTTTTCATTTCAACTAATACAAAATTATGAGAAAACTAAAATTAAATTCGACTTAATTTTTTTTTCACTGACAATGGTTAGAGATTTAGACTCATGCAATTCAGAGCAATTCCAACGATAAAATACATAGAAATTAAAAAGCAGAAATAATTTGAGTTAATTATTTGATTAATATGGAGTTTATAAACAGTTTCTTAATAAGAAATTTTAATGCATAAAATCTAAATAAGAAACTCTTCCACATCTCTGAAACTAAATTAAAAACTGTCACGTCAGATTAAAACTCTAATAGTACTAGAGATGTAGATGCTCTTAGATGATGATATGATCCCCTTCGTGAGAGATGAACATGAACGAATCCTAAATATTGCCATTTCTTATTTAGCTTCAATAGAACTGACTCATTCCCGCAGCAAGATTATTCAAGATCCTCTCCTCCGTCTTTCTTACTCATTGGCTCCTTCTCTGCCTTGAGTGAAGAAAATATTTTGCACAGGAGTAGGATGCTCCACATAAAAAGAGACGAAAGTGTACATAGTTTTACTGTATAGTTGTAATTGCCTCACTCCAATTACAGTGGAATACTTGCAAATTGCCAGAATTTCGGATAAATTGGAACAATTTGGGTAATTTGCGAGAATTGGTAACAATGGCGAAATCGCCTCTGAGAACTTTAAGTGAAACTCAATTATTGATTTCTTCTTTCTAATCCAAATGGTTCCAGTGGCGGCCTTTATACAGGTGATGTTATTCTAAAAATAAATCTAATAGCATTGTTTCAATCTTTCCCATGAACTACGGATTGACACCTCAGCTTTCACCTACGCTAGAGATGCTGAACTATTCTAAATAATTTCCTCGCATCTATCTTTGGCTCTTCTCCAGTTAGATCATCTCGCCTACTCTCCATTTTTGTGTGTTATGGCCCATCTGTCAGTGAAAAGTCTTCATCTACAAAATAAATAAGATTCAGTCGGAGAGGAGAAAATCAATGCTGGAAGTTTGAATGAATTGGCGACGCTTACTTGAATGGAGGAAGAAAGGGATATAATGGTCTATAATTTATTAATTAATATTATGTTCTGAATTTCAAAGTCTTAAAATCAATATTTCAGCACTTTTGGATATATATGATATATCTTAGAATTATATTGGATAAATATGTGAGTTTCAAAGATTTTGAAGGATAAATATGATATTATAAACTTTTGAGAGGAGAATATGTAATATTGTGAATTTTGAGGGGATACACGAAATTCCCCCTAAAATAAAATAAAATGACCGTTCTTCCGAAAAGTTGGCAAACATTAAATATTTCATTACTTATTGAAACATAAATGGTTTTGTAAGAAACGTCAGTCATCCAATGAGAGCCGACCTCGGAATAGTAGCTATTGGAAATGAAATGCTATGATTAAATTTCTACATTTATGTTCAACAAAGCCGTAGATTGGAAATGAAATGCTAAGATTTTCTTTCTTTAGGAGTGCTGTAAAGTGGGAACAAAGCCGTAAATTGGTCGCTTATTGGCCGACTCCGCCACCACGAAACCATTTATGTTTGTAAAATAACAAAATAATTAGTAATTAAAAACTTAAATTGATAAAAATCCGGCATATAAATAACGGAAAGTATCCAAAAAGTTTATGTTATAACTTAAGTTGATGTTCTTTTATTGAATCTGGCTAGTATGACATCAGTGTCATATGACATCAACTACAAAATTGATTGGATAGACTTCAAACGATTAATTTAAACCGTTCAAACCGATTTACTTTATGAGTGATGCGTTTATTGCAAAATTTTTATATTTTTTAGTTATTTTGGTATCAAATCAAGCTGTTAAAAATGTTGAAAAATGAATGCATTAAAATTAACTTAAAACTTACATATTTGACCGCTAAACTTGATACTAAATAAATTCGAAAAATTATAAATTTTGCATGTAAACACACATTTGAACGGTTTGGATTCACCGTTTGAAGTCAATTCGGTAGGTTTTGGAGTTTGTGTTATATAGGCTGAAATGACACTGATGTCATACTAGCCGGACTCTTTTTTATTAGTTATTTTTTTTCTTCTTCTTTTAGTTGTCTTCCATATTGTACTGATTGTCTTTCATCTTTTATTTCTACTTCATCTACTGTTGTTGTATTTCATCTTCTCTTGTCTGTCTTTTATCTTCTACTCGTTTTTCATTTTCTTTTAATTATCTTATCACTTGGACTGATTGTTTTTCATCTTGAATTGATTGTATTTCATGTACTATTGGTTGTACATCATCTTCTTCTAGTTGTATTTAATCTTTTTTTATTTGTCTTTCATATTCTACTGGTTGTCTTTCATTTACTATTGGTTGTATTCATCTTCTTCTAATTGTCTTTCAAGTTCTACTATTTGTCTTTTGTCTACTATTAGTTGTATTTCATTTACTACTCGTTGTTTTTCATTTTTTTTTTCTAATTGTCTTTCATCTAGTATTAGTTGTCTTTCATCTTCTTCTAACTGTCTTTTCTTTTATACTAATTGTTTTTCATCTTATAATAATTGTTTTTTATCTTCTAGTTGATTTTCATCTTCTTCGAGTTATTTTCATCTTGTACTGATTCTCTTTTATCTTGTAGAAGGTGAAAACAACTAGAAGAAGATGAAATACAACCAGTAGTATATTAAGGATAACCAGTAGAATATAAAAGACAGCATATAGAACATGAAGTACAACTAGTACATGATGAAAAACAACCAGTACAATATGAAAGACAACTAGAAGAAGAAGAAGAAGAAAGAGAACTAGCAGAAGGTGAAGGACAACTAGAAGAAGATGAAATACAACTAGTAGTAGATGAAAGACAACCAGTAGAGCATGAGACACAACTAGTAGAACATGAAAGACAACCAGTACAAGATTAATGATAACTATAAGAAGAAGAAACACAACCAAAATAAAATTGAAAGAGAACCATATGAAGATGAAAAACAACTAGTAGAAAAAAAAAGATAACTGGAAAAAGATAAAACACAACTAGTAGAACATGAAAGACAACCAGTACAAAATGAAAGACAATTAGAAAAAAATGAAATACAACGAGAAGTAGATGATAGACAACACGAAGAACAAGAAATACAACAAGTAGAACATAGAAGAGAACTAGTACAACATGAAATACAACAAGTGTAAGATAAAATACAATTACAAGAACATGAAAAACAAATAGTAGAAAACGAAATACAACTAGAAGAAAAAGAAAATACAATCAATAGAATATGAAAGACAACCAATACAAGATGAAAGATAACTACAAGAAGATGAAAGACAACTAGCAGAAGCTGAAAGACAACCAATAGCAGATGAAAGACAACCAATAGTAGATAAAAGACAACCGGTAGAACATGAAAGCCAACCAGAAGAAGAAGAAGAAGAAGAAATACAACAAGTAGAAGGTGACAGATAACTAGACGAAGATGAAATACAATCAGCAGAAGATGAAAGACAACCAGAAGAACATGTAAGACAACCAATACAAGTTAAAAGATAATTAGAAGAAGATCAAAAACAATTAGTAGAAGGTGAAAGACAACTAGAAAAAGATGAAATACAACAAATAATGCATGAAATACAACCAGTAGAACATGAAAGACAACCAGTACAAGATGAAAAATAACCAATAATAACAGATGAAAGATAACCAGTACAAGATGAAATACTACTAGTAGTAGATGAAAGACAACTAATATAACATGAAAACAACTATTATAATATGAAATACAACTAGAAAATAGTGAAATACAACCAATAACTAATGAAAGACAACCAGTAGAACATGAAAGACAACTAGTACAAGATCAAAAATAACTAGAAGAAAATGAATACAACTATAATAAGATGAAATACAACACAAAAATATGAAATACAACCCGTAAAAGATGAAAGACAATCAGTAGAATATGAAAATCAACTAGTACAAAAAGAAAAGCAACTAATTAAATTTGCACAACTAATCATATCTCATGCATAAACCAAAATTTCCACAAGATATGATTTAGTAAGGTATAACTAATTAAATTGTTCTTGATTCAACAACATAGATCAAAATTAATATTCCCAACATAATATAATCAAAATTATCTGTGTTGTTAAGGACGTCATTACTCAGACTTCATCGCTGGTGGAGTCGCATAAATTATTAAATTAAGGGGGAGTGCATATTTTGAGGGGGAGTACTCCATCCTGCGTTATTTCTTCTCTTTTGTCCGATTTCCAAAAAGAGGAGAAGACGCAAGGTGCATTAGTACTAAATCCATTGTTATTTCTTTTAGTTGTCTTTATCTCGTACTAATTGTCTTTTATGTTCTACTGGTTGTCTTTCATCTTGTTAGACTTTGTTGACTGGGACTTGTTAGACTACTGATAGGACTATTTCATGTTTTATGTTCTAATTTGTTGATTTGTTTATTTTGTGTGTTTGCTTAACAACAGTTATGCTGCTTTTGTATTTAAGACGTACAAATGTAATTCTGGCAAAGTGATTGGTATCTGTTTTAGGTACTAAAACTTGACTTTTTTTGTTTCTAATGAAAATCTATGGTCTATATCACTACTTAAAAAAAAAATATGAATTTATATCTCTATTTTTACATTTTAACGCACGTTTTTTTTACATTTTCATATGGATACGATATATGAACTTGGAAATTGATAATATTAATCCACAGTATAAATTCATCCTTAATATACATATTACTATAGGAGCAAAGCTAGGGTGTAGTGTGCTCACTAAGAGGATTTGGTGAGCACAATAACTCCAAAAGTATATCGGATAGACTTCAAACGACGAATCCAAACCGTTGAAATTCATGTACTTCAGATGCATATATATACAAAATTTTGAAAATTTCGAGTTTATTTGCTACAAGGTCAAGCAGTCAAAGAAATGATAAAAATTGAATATATATAAAACAATTTATAAAAAAAGATTCATTTCTTAGACCGCTTGACCTTTTATAGGTCCATACCAATGGCCCTTAAAAAGCCCAGGCCTGGCCCAACAAAGCACTCCCAAATTCAAATACGCAAAAGACCGGCCCAAAACAAAACAAAACAGGATAGGCCCCCCCTCTAGAAAACAGGCCACGGCCCAAAAACAGATCATAACTCGGACCCCTTCCAGGGGCCAGCCCGAGACCAGAAAATAACCCGGGATTCGGACCCCCTCCCGGGGCCAGTCCGAGGTGAAAGATGGCCCGGGACTCAGACCCCTTCCCGGGGCCAGCCTGAGGCCAAGTACAGACCGAGATTTGGACCCTCCTCCAGGGCCAGCTCGGGACCAAAGCAAAACAAGGCTCAAGGCCTAACACATCGAACAGCTTAAAGAAGGTCGACGCACGGCCTCGCTATTCGGCTTGAGACAGATTATGCGGATACTATTGCCTATTATGCGGACGCCCCCAACAGTTATGCGGACCTCCGTCTTTAATGCTGACAAGACCCTGCTACAGTAGGGCGCCCCCCCTATTTAAGGCAGAGAATTCCCAGAAAAAGGGACCGCATTGATCACAACCAGAGGTGGTATTAAAAAGGGTTAGAGCGTTAATACCCCTCTGACACTCCGCGTGTCCACCGTCTCGGCCCGTTTCGCTTGAACCGGGACGAGCTACGCATTTAGTCACCAGCTTCCTCACGGCCTGCTCCCCAGGGACAGGACGCGCCCGCACCTTATTGGACCGAGTCCAAGTACGGCCCGGCCCCCTTGGGAAGGGACGTATCAACCTTGTAGCAAATAAACTCGAAACTTTCAAAATTTTGCATGCACATGCATTACTCATGAAGTACATGAATTTCAACGGTTTGGACCATCATTTGAAGTCGATCCGATATATTTTTTGGAGTTGTGCTAACCAAACCCTCTTACTATAGCTTCACTCTTATTCGAGTTCAAGCTAAATTATTTTTCTGTTTTAGATCAAGCAATCTGAGTATAACCTATTGATATAAATGTTCAAATTTTTTTGTTTCCAAATTAGCATGCCAGTGACAATGAAACAAGCAGTTCAGACTTTAGATATCTCTATTATAAATGTTCAAGTCGCACATGGATATCATCCTTAAAATGATAAGTAGCCTGTACAGTGAGTGTCAATTTTATTTGATTATTTTCCTTTTATAATATTATTACTTTTATAAAAAAAATTAATTTGCATTTGCTGGCTGGAGTGTTGTGGGAAAGTGGGAGCACCATTCCCAAAAGGGGGGCAAATTGCCGACCTTTCCATCTCTTCTTCCTGATATTCTATGTCATTCTCTTTGTTACCATTCTATAGCGAGTCAGAACGCTCCTATACACGCATCTATCTAACTAGTAATTACTATAGGAAGTCTCCACATGAAATCTGAACTTCACTCGGAGAGAAAAGTCGCCGTTTTTGGTCTTGTCATTATGCGCCTAACCCCCTGAATCCCCTCACCTTTAACATATTTTTTAGGGTTTTAGTCACGATGCTAGCTTAGCAATTAGCATAGCCAGTACCCTACAAGGGGTTTTTAATACACGAAACCAATTGTTGTTTCTGTACATGGGTAATCTCAGTTGAGCATCAATACCCCCACTTCCTACTAAACTCCGCTCACCTCACCTCACACACTACACTAGCCAGAGCGAAAATACAATACAAAGGAGGTCGATTTTGGTTGGTAGAAAATGGAAAAGTCATTAATTGGCCGCGCAAGAATTTCAAGTAATTAAAAAGAAAGATTGGGCTTTTATTTTTGTTATGTATACGAGGCATTCCCTCTACGCTCTGTTTCGCTTAAATATATATATCCTCTCTTTCTTTCTTTTTTTCAAGAAGGCAAAGCGTAAGCATTTCGCCTTTGGGTTCATTTAACATCCCTCGAATCGATAGACAACATGGTTAGTATAGTATCATCTCTTTCAATTAGCGCATGGTTCCTAACAATTGCCGGTGCAAGGAGGAAAGTTAACAGATTTTTTTTTTTTTTTTTATATTTTCTGTGTTTTTGAAGGTGGGTTTCTCAAGTTACATGCCCAATTGGCTTGAAGCACTTCTTGGAGAGAAGGATTTCTTCTCTCCATGCACAGTTCATGAAACAAGCAAGAAAAATGAGAAGAACATATTTTGCCTTGATTGCTGCCTCAGTATTTGCCCTCAGTGTGCATACCATCACCGCCGTCACCGATTCCTTCAGGTGTATATTCATGCAAATTTAATTTCTGTTTTCTCTGTTTAATTTTGTTGTTTTGGGTAATAATTGAGCTGAATTAAGAAGTTTATTTTGAAAAGATTCGGAGGTACATGTATCATGATGTCGTTCGAGTCGAGGAATTTGAGAAGCTTATAAACTGCTCCTCTGTTCAGGTTGGGGACAAAAATCAATCTCTTTTGATAGTTCTTTACTCAATTTTGAAATGCCCGAAATTGATGCAATCAATTCTGACGAATATATATTTTCAATTTGAAGTCTTACATAACCAACAGTCATAAAGTCATATTCTTGAACGAGCGATCACAAACTAGCAACTTTCGCACCGCCAATTCCTGCCGATACTGCGATCGTTCTTTACCGGACCAATACATCTACTGTTGCATCTCATGCAAGGTACAGCCAATTTGCTCTCTTTCTTAGTTTTCAATTTCGTCTACTCTAGTTTAGATTTCTTGCCAAAGTTTGAATCTTTTCAATTAGGTGAACGAATTGTTGAGATGCGGTGTTGGAATTGCGAGAGAATTAAGAAAATGTGATTTCATGCCAATTGATGAAGGTCAATTTACATCGGACTCCATTTTGGAGTTACCTGAAGTCTCTTGTTGCAGTTCAGGCGGGGGCAATACCGGAAGTTTTCACAATAAGGCAGTGCTGGTACCAACCGGTATGGAGGCATCGAGCCGAAGGAAGAAAGGGATTCCGGTACGGGCTCCGCTCTTCTGATCAACTGGGTCTGAACTCTGAACAGTGGTGTTTTGGAGGGAATTGACAGGATTCAAGAACCCAAATTTTGTAAAGGAAAACATTAGTTGCATTTTTTGAAGGGGCTTTAGGTGTTATTTTGCATCTAGGCCCTGAAGAATGTTGTAATTTTAAATATCTCCCATGGTACTTTGCAATGTGCAAATTAGTCCGCTCTATGAATTCATGACTTGATTTCTAAAGTCTAAACAGTCAGTCAGAACTGCTTAACATGATTTCTATATGAAAATGTCTGATAAAATTTTACTTCTTTTTTTTATAAATTCTTGTACTATTATCTTAGATAGGGTATAAAATCACTAGAATATTTAGATCGAATAATTTTCTACCTATTTAAGAAAATAGTAAAATAAAGGGAAAATTAGTTATATGCCACCCGAAAACAAGGAAATTGTGAATTTGCCACTCCACCCCAAAAGTGAATGATTAGTACCCCCAAATTTGTCCCCAGAATAAACTAGATGTATAAACAAAGTGCATATTTAAAACTTTGAGCAAAAACAATTATAAATGGTATGATCAAACCTGAACTGCTGACCTGGAATATTTGCAAATAAAAAGTCACAACAGAACTTACGAGCAGACTTAGTTTATGAGCGAAAGGTGGGAGCAATCCATTCAAGAGTGGTATACGAAGTCTCGAACCCCTAATCTAGAATACCTAGATCTTTCAGATACAACCGTAACTAATAAACACCTAGCCAACAACATTTCTGTCATATACGACAGATTAAACCTATTAAGCCGGGTAAGCTTAAAGAATTTTAAGCAGACCCAAGAACAAATCTACTCTCTTGACCAGAAAATCCAAAAACTCGAGCAAAACTTGAAAAACCTCACAATCCTATTAACAGAAAACCATCCTTTAACAACATCAGAGGTCAAAACTTTGGTGACAGAAGTCGCAAGGCAACCCAAACCTTTTGAAACAGAAACCTTAAAAATTGCTGGAGAACTCAACCAGAAACTCGAAAGAGTAGAAGCTGTACTCAAAAGAGTAGAAACCTGGGTTAGTTCATGAGTAATTACACACTCACTCAGAACACCCAATTCTACAAACAAGCAGTTCAAGCAACAGACTCAATCGAGTCACCCGCAGTAGGCTTTGCAAAACCTGCTGACAATCGTGGTGGCAACTCAGGCACAACCACATTAATAAAACAAAACAACACCCAAATCCAGTTGCTGGTGCAAGCACTAGAAGAAATCCGAAGCCTGGTAGCAGAAGTGAAAACCCTTAAAGAACAAATTCAGAAACAAAAGAGTGTAGAGTTACCAAGTGACATAACTGACGAATTATCAGCCAGACTAGCCGGACTATCAATCGGACCCTCCAGGCAGAAGGAAAAGAAGGGGGTTTTCAGAGTTTTCAAAGACCCCTTTGTTATCCTCCAAGAAGAAAAACAAAAACTTAAATAATGGAAACATCAGGGAGACCTAGTGTAACCCAAACCCAAACAATAAACCCTGACGCACCATTATTCGAAGACCAAGTTCGCGAATACCGAAGAGGGCAAAGAAGGAGATATAATGCCCAAAGAAACCTGAGGAACCTTGCCCGAACTATAACGGGTAGAAGTCCTTACCAGATGACTCTGGAAGAACAGGTGGATCCAGATACTCAGCTCAGAAGATCCCTGAGAGATCGAGCTGCTATAGTACCTGCTGAAGTGCTATACAATTCCAGAAGGGACGACAACAACCACCGTGTCTATAACCATTTCTCTGAGGAAGCAATTCTCTGCACCGACAACCAGCAAATCGACAGGCCATTTATACAGCCCGACAGCTATGCGGCCCTTCGACAAAGTGGGATGCAATTTATCCACATAGGGGTCGCTCAAGTAAGAATACAGATCCTGCACAGGCAGGATGAAGGCACCTCGGCGTTAGTTGTTTTCAGAGACAACAGGTGGCAGGGAGATCAGTCCATTTTCGATACAGTAGAAATTGATCTGACAAGAGGAAGCCAGCTGGTATATGTTATACCGGATACTATGCAAACAATTGGGGATTTCTATAGAAATTTCCAGTTATCAATCCTAACAAGGGGATACCAAAACTGGCAGAATGGCGAAGCTAACCTTCTAGTCACTAGAGGTTTAGTAGGCAGGCTTTCCAACACATCAAATGTCGGATTCGCCTACCAAATAAGCAATGTTTCAGAATACCTGGCAAGCAGGGGCATACGAGCCCTTCCGGGCAGACGCTACTCAGCACAAGAAAATCAAGGAAGAAACTGGGTAGTCAGGCCATCGCGAATTGATATTCCTATGATGCCTACAGAATTGCAGACCAATAACCTCCTCGATGGCAGAATCTCTATATCATTCCAGAATTATGTCCCAGCCCCTGATCACGAAGGCGATATACCCGATGACGATGAAGATGAAGTTAGGAGTGAGACAATCCTCATCCTAACCGAAGAAGAAAGTGATACCGACGAAGAAGACGACTGGCAATACATGCAGTACCTTGCTGGCCAGTCAGCACAACCACCTGACAATCCCCAACAAGAAGATTCTGTTCCTATTTGGGACACAGATTATGATGAAGAAGATGCTGGCAGTACTGACAAGGATTGGGTCAATCCTTTTTCGGAGCGTGGTGGGGAGATGAATACTATTTTTATGATGAATGGTAACGAAGAAACCTTTGATTACCCACAATTCAAAAACCTATCCGAGGCGCTGAACGAGCATGCTTTTATGTCAAGTTCTTCTGCAATATCTCAGTACCAACCACCACAGGACCAGTCAATGAACATGCCCAGCTACCCTCCTGCGAGAAATACAAATGAAGCAAGACCAATTCCCACTTTTGAGGAACGAGTGCCCAGAGCGGGACGATTTCGCGGGGGCTATAACAATGAGATGTGGACACTACCATCAGCACAGCAACAGCAAGGCGCCATGTTTGTAATCCCTGATCAACTGGGGTTGTTCCATGATGCGTTCTCACGATGGGAGTCTATTACCCGAAACCATGTGGCTGAGAAAGGATTTACAGACCCCAGGGATAAAATAGAATATATGGAGAATCTATTGGGAGAAGTAGAGAAATTAACATGGGTCCAATGGAGGATGCAATTCCTCACGGAGTACGAGGCGTTGATAGCAGTGGCGGATGGCCGGGAAGGTACACAAAACATACTTTCCCAGATGAGAAGAGTATTTTCACTGGAAGACCCTGCCCAAGGATCAACAGCTATCCAAGATCAAGCCTACAAAGATCTGGAGCGCCTCACCTGCGACAACGTTAAATATCTCATTCAGTATATGAACGAGTATTTACGATTAGCGGCAAAATCCGGGCGAATGTACATTAGCCCAGAGCTCTCAGAGAAATTCTGGTTAAAAATGCCTGGTGACCTTGGGACCAGAATAAAGACAATGTTTGAAGAGAAATACCCTGGTCTCACGGTGGGGGTAATTCCGAGGGTGTTGTTTGCCTATAAATATCTGGAGGGCGAGTGCAAGGATGCTGCTTTCAAACGATCACTCAAAGACCTCTCCTTTTGTAGCCAGATCCCAATTCCGGGCTATTACCGAAAACCAGAAAAGAGATACGGCCTGAGAAGGTCAAGAACCTATAAAGGCAAACCCCATGAGTCTCACGCTCGAATCGAAAAGAGAAAACACCTTGTTAGGAACAAAAGGTGTAAATGCTACCTATGTGGGCAAGAAGGTCACTTTGCGCGAGAATGCCCCAATGACAGAAGAAACATTAAGCGGGCAGCAATCTTCGAAGGGCTCGATATACCAGAAGATTGTGACATAATATCAGTACAAGAAGGGGAAGGCCAGAGTGATGCTATATTTAGCATATCTGAAGGAGAAGATGGGGAGATGGAGCTACAGCAAGGAGTACAAACTCTACAGCTGAACTCTCTCTTCATGCTCGGAGAAGAAAATTCAGGGTACAGACCAAGAATAAAATTACCCGAAAAACAGATGAGCTGCCAACACCAATGGCTTCATAATCAAGTCATTGAGCAACCATTCAAAACAACCTGTTCCTGTTGCGCCAGAGAGACTATAATCCGTGCTAGAATACATTGTTCAGTTTGCGGAGTAACGGCTTGCAACCTATGCGGCCCATTCTACTTCAAAAAAGGAGTACCAGTTACCCCAGCAACCGCGCCAGCACAAATCAACCTCAGAACACTAGTCCAAGAGCAGAGAGACTATATTGTATGGTGCGAAGCCGAGATGGAGAGGCTGCAAAAGGAGGTTGACCATTACAAGAAGAGGTACGAGGGCCTCCTTGAAGAACACCTGAAGGAAGAATTTGACAGCCTAGGGCCAGATAAGAAGCAAAAGGGCGTTAAGAGTGATTCACCCAACAACACCTTGAATGTCCCAATCCCGCCACTTCAAGCCCATATCCACCCGTCAGGAACGATACAGCTCACAGGAGGCACTCTGAATCATCCCTTGCACACCTCCAGTCCGGCTCCTCCAAATCCTCTCCCTACCCTCTCTGATGGGCTATCACTCAATGAAGACGCAAACGTCCTCAATGGGGAAACAGTCTATAACACTAGTGGTCATCCATCCACTGGAAGAATTATCAAAAATAGGCTATACAACTTAGAAGTGGAGCTCGATATTCCTGGAGTTCAAAGACTCAAAATAAGAGCAATCCTAGATACTGGTGCCACAACCTGCTGCATAGATCAAGGGTCAGTACCAAAGGAAGCTCTTGAAGAAAATACCTTTGTAGTACAATTTACAGGGGTAAACTCCACTCAAACCGCCAACATGAAGTTGAAATATGGTCGAATGATTATTGGCGAAAACCAGTTCCGCATACCATACACCTATGCTTTCCCAATGAAGTTGGGAGGGGAAATACAAATGATCATAGGGTGCAATTTTATACGCTCTATGCATGGGGGACTGAGGATAGAAGGTGATACAATTACCTTTTACAAAAACCTGACAGTCATCAACACACAACCACAAGCGAAGGTCCTGGCCATAGAAGAAGTAGACCTTCAAGACCTGGAGTACATACAACTCCAAGAAATGGTCCATTACAATTTTGGGCAAACATCATCAAACTTCATTACAAAGTTTGATCAAATACTAAGAAGGCTAAAGGAGGCCGGGTTCATTGGTGAAAATCCTTTGCAACATTGGAGTAAAAATAAGATCGTCTGCATGCTGGATATCAAGAATCCAGACTTCATCATTGAAGATAGGCCCTTAAAGCAAGTCACGCCACTGATGAAGCAAACCTTCAGCAAACATGTGGAGGCCCTGCTGAAACTCGGAGTAATACGACCCAGCAAGAGCAGGCACCGGACAACGGCGATTATTGTTAATTCCGGTATATCAATAGATCCGAAAACCGGGAAGGAGGTAAAAGGCAAAGAACGCATGGTATTTAATTACAAGAGGCTTAATGATATAACTGAAAAAGATCAATATAGCCTTCCTGGAATTAATACCATCATGAGGAAAGTAGCTAATAGTAAAATCTACTCTAAATTCGATTTAAAGAGTGGATTTCACCAAGTAGCTATGCACCCAAATTCAATCGAATGGACGGCATTCTGGGTACCCGATGGGTTATACGAATGGCTAGTAATGCCGTTCGGGTTAAAAAATGCTCCCGCAGTGTTCCAAAGAAAGATGGATCATTGCTTCAAAGGCACTGAGAATTTTATTGCAGTTTATATTGATGATATTCTGGTATTTTCTCAGTCAGAAAGGGAGCATGCAGAGCATTTAAAAATAATGCTCTCAAAATGTGAAGAGCATGGCCTTGTCCTAAGCCCAACAAAAATGAAGATAGCCGTTCCTCAAATCGAATTCTTAGGAGCAGTGATAGGCAAGGGTACTATCCGGTTACAGCCAAATATTATCACAAAAATTGAAGAATTCAAAGAAAATGATCTCACTCAGAAGTCTGGTATGAGATCTTGGCTAGGGCTCCTCAATTATGCCAGAAGCTATATCCCAAACCTCGGGAAACTTTTAAGCCCTCTATATGCAAAAACCAGCCCAACTGGCGACAAACGATTGAATAAACAAGATTGGGAGCTAATTCGCGCAATAAAACATCAGGTCCGAAACCTACCCGATCTCTGCATACCCCCAGAAGAATGCTTCATTATAATCGAGACAGACGGATGCATGGATGGATGGGGAGGTGTATGCAAGTGGAAGCCAAAGAAGTATGACCCAAAGAGCACAGAGAAGCCGTGCGCCTACGCAAGTGGCAAATTCAACCCACCTAAGTCCACAATAGACGCAGAGATCTTCGCGGTCATGAACAGCCTGGAGGCGTTAAAGATCTACTACCTCGACAAGAAGGAATTAGTGATACGCACTGATTGTCAGGCTATCATTAGTTTCTTTAATAAATCAAACGTTAATAAACCGTCAAGAGTGCGATGGATCTCGTTTACAGACTTTGTAACGGGATCGGGGATTAATGTTCAGTTCGAGCACATAGATGGGAAAGACAACCTTTTGGCTGACTCCCTATCACGGTTAATTAATGTTTTAATTGATGCAGGATGGCCCAATCAGGAAGCGTTAGATGTTCTGGACAATCTAGCCGGGGCTCTTCACGAGAACGAGGAACATCCCAACCAGGAGGTTCAGGAGAAAATGTCCCAAATAATCCTGCAAATCAGCCACTCGTTTGCCAGTACAGGGATCTACTACGGCAATCCGACGAAATCCATACCTTGGAAAGACGAAATGAGCTTAGGCTCCAGCTTCGAGCGATAGAAAACAAAATAATTTCAAGAGCACTTGAGGGGATTAGTGATTTAATAAAAATTCAACAGATGAAGGAATCCCAATGCTCTAAATTCGCAACGAAAGACAATTACTGGGGAGATTGGTTGCCTCAAGTCCAGCAAACTCTTACTAAGCTTCAAAAGGCTTACCAAGGGTTTAAACAGCTGATCCGTGAGGTAAAAGTGTTCCATATGTAAGTGTATTTTGGACCCTACCACTATAGGGTAGTATCATAAGGTGTGTTTTGCTTTTTAGGCCTGCTTATATTGGCCTCTGCTTTTTCTTTTGTGTGGGCCAATAAGTGGCCAGAATATTTACTTTCGGTGCATTATAAGCATCCTTTTTCTTTTTAGTGGGAGACAAAAGTTTGTGGAAATCCTTTAATCACATGCGATGGGGCCCAATGAGTACCCGATGTGATAATTGAGATTCCATCTTAAGTCTCTATATAAGTGTGAGTTTTCAGAGTTGAAAAACAAGCTGAGAACCAGCAAGTTTTACTTCTCTCTCTTTCCTTGTAACATTCCACTTAATAAAATTTCCGCTTGTGTGCTTTCTTACTTCCCGTGTTCACAGTAGCCCGTTGAAGTTTGAAAGCTCTGACCGATCGATCCACACCTGGTATCAGAGCTAAGGTCTGTTTTTATTCATGGCTTTCTAAGTTTCTTTGTATTCTAGGACGGTATCTAGGGGGAGATCATACCAAAATCATGAAAATGTTCAAAATCTAAGTAGATTATCTAATTTAAAGGCTTTTTCTTCACGTATTAGTTAAACAATATTAACCCAAGGATATTAGCTTATAGGGCTTGATTTTCGAAAAATATAGCTAAACCAAAAGAATCATCCTGCCGTACAGTACCCTAAGAAGTGGGGAAGATTGCGGAGTAACACGATGAGGTGAGGTATGGCTAAATTCGGTAGAAAATATCGCCCCAAAGTTAAGAGCAAAGGTTGATAAAAAAAAAAAAAAAAAAAAAAAAAAAAAAATTTTCATTTGGGTGCACAGATTGGGGATGTTGTATCATTAATTCTAAGGAATATTCTCTCAGAGTGGCAAAAATCTAATTTTGAAGTTTTTGAGTGGCATAAAATGAAGAGCCCCTAAAATAAAATTCTAAAAAGACTCAAGTATATTTTTATATCGAGATCACGTTGAATAGTTCGGATCAAAGTAATTAAATAAAAAATATAAATGTAAATCTACAACGACTTTTACGCACGGTAGCATCATTCTTTCTTAAAAAATAATTAGTTTTCGAAATTTTTAAAGAAGCAGTAGTCAGTATAGTGACAAGATTCGCGTGTAATTCACGTATAATTTGTTTTTTCGACGTCACCGAACTGAACTCTAAATAAAACGCAGAAAAACATATAATACCTTTTATTTGCGAATAAAACGCGATTTGACGAATTATTCGCGATAAAAACGCGATTTTTTTTTTTGCTTTTTTGTTGTACCGAATCACGAATTTTTGATCTCGCCGAACCGAAACCAAACTATTAATTTGCCACTGTAGTAGTCAGTAGTCACTGTACTTGTGGCTCGGCATCTGAAATATCACTTGTTTAAGTTGGTTTTTGTTGGGTAGATAACTAGATATTGTCGTCTTTATTTATTTCTTCTCTGATATGCTGTCGGGTTGACTTAGATTGTATCATAAAAAATTAGAAATTGTTTTTGTTTGTATAATAGAAAATTTATAATAACAAATGGATGTACATGAATCCATGCATTGGTTATGAAAACAAAATGCCAAAATGGATCTTGGGTGTGTGCTGTGCAATTACTCTTTTGTTTTGTTTTGTTTTGACTATAGTTACTGCGGGGTTGAATTTATTGTGATATAGATTTTGAACTTAATTTTTCACCTTCCCTAGACCCTCGTCTGTATGTATATGTTGTAATTTACGAGGAGAGATTTGGATTGTTTTACAGCTGTTTGCCACAAACCTGATATTATTCCTTTTCCTTTTTTGTTATTTGTTTATTTATGAACAGGATCCTCAGCCTCTGCTAGCTTTGCAGGGGTTCAAACAATAGCACAGTGCCAGAAAGGCCTCTGCACCTCTGCATTAATTCCAGGAAATAAAAGTGATCTAAAATATTGGAAACAAAATTGATAGAAGAACAGGTGACATTTCAAACTTTTTGGTACATGACAAAATTGACTTCCAGCAAACGTGATAAATTTCATGTGCTAGCAGAGAAATCAGAATTTCAAATATTTTTTTTGAAGTAGAACAATAGAGTTTCCGGTCTTTCAATTTTCAACTTTTTTATTTATTTAGTGTCTACGAATGAATATTTATTCGGATTTTAAATTTACCATATCTAGTGACAAATTGTAACACATTCTGTGTAGAAGATTGTGATTTCGAAATTCAAATAAAGATTTCTAAATCTTTATTTTTCTATCTAAAAAAAGATAAATCAGCATCAAATTTGCATTTGTAAAACAGTAAAATGGGTAAAAAGACCCTATTTTACGGTTTCCTCTCAATTATTAAGAATGTTTGTTTTTTATTTGCTCAAAAAGTCAGCACTTTCCAAATAATTGCAATGATTTTTCTTTTAAAAACAACTCTAAATTTTGTTCGATGAATAAATTATAAATGTAGATGTCTATTTATTATGTGACTCTTCTATTTTGTTAACTTCTAACATAGAAATTAAAATTGAAGTGAATAAATTAATCACCTTTATTCTTCTCTCCAAAGAAATATGGTTCATCTTCATCTACCCAATTATTATTAAAATTAATTTAGATGTCTATTTATTATGCGTACACACATGAAAAATATATGAATAAAAACTTATCATTATTTACATTCTCTTTTATCTTATTTGCTCTTCTTTATCTTTTGTTTTATAACAGTCTAATTTTTCAGATATTTAGATTTAACATGCCAATGCATAATTAGATTCTAGGTATAATTTTAAGGGAAAATTAGTTATATGCCACCCGAAAACAAGGAAATTGTGAATTTGCCACTCCACCCCAAAAGTGAATGATTAGTACCCCCAAATTTGTCCCCAGAATAAACTAGATGTATAAACAAAGTGCATATTTAAAACTTTGAGCAAAAACAATTATAAATGGTATGATCAAACCTGAACTGCTGACCTGGAATATTTGCAAATAAAAAGTCACAACAGAACTTACGAGCAGACTTAGTTTATGAGCGAAAGGTGGGAGCAATCCATTCAAGAGTGGTATACGAAGTCTCGAACCCCTAATCTAGAATACCTAGATCTTTCAGATACAACCGTAACTAATAAACACCTAGCCAACAACATTTCTGTCATATACGACAGATTAAACCTATTAAGCCGGGTAAGCTTAAAGAATTTTAAGCAGACCCAAGAACAAATCTACTCTCTTGACCAAAAAATCCAAAAACTCGAGCAAAACTTGAAAAACCTCACAATCCTATTAACAGAAAACCATCCTTTAACAACATCAGAGGTCAAAACTTTGGTGACAGAAGTCGCAAGGCAACCCAAACCTTTTGAAACAGAAACCTTAAAAATTGCTGGAGAACTCAACCAGAAACTCGAAAGAGTAGAAGCTGTCCTCAAAAGAGTAGAAACCTGGGTTAGTTCATGAGTAATTACACACTCACTCAGAACACCCAATTCTACAAACAAGCAGTTCAAGCAACAGACTCAATCGAGTCACCCGCAGTAGGCTTTGCAAAACCTGCTGACAATCGTGGTGGCAACTCAGGCACAACCACATTAATAAAACAAAACAACACCCAAATCCAGTTGCTGGTGCAAGCACTAGAAGAAATCCGAAGCCTGGTAGCAGAAGTGAAAACCCTTAAAGAACAAATTCAGAAACAAAAGAGTGTAGAGTTACCAAGTGACATAACTGACGAATTATCAGCCAGACTAGCCGGACTATCAATCGGACCCTCCAGGCAGAAGGAAAAGAAGGGGGTTTTCAGAGTTTTCAAAGACCCCTTTGTTATCCTCCAAGAAGAAAAACAAAAACTTAAATAATGGAAACATCAGGGAGACCTAGTGTAACCCAAACCCAAACAATAAACCCTGACGCACCATTATTCGAAGACCAAGTTCGCGAATACCGAAGAGGGCAAAGAAGGAGATATAATGCCCAAAGAAACCTGAGGAACCTTGCCCGAACTATAACGGGTAGAAGTCCTTACCAGATGACTCTGGAAGAACAGGTGGATCCAGATACTCAGCTCAGAAGATCCCTGAGAGATCGAGCTGCTATAGTACCTGCTGAAGTGCTATACAATTCCAGAAGGGACGACAACAACCACCGTGTCTATAACCATTTCTCTGAGGAAGCAATTCTCTGCACCGACAACCAGCAAATCGACAGGCCATTTATACAGCCCGACAGCTATGCGGCCCTTCGACAAAGTGGGATGCAATTTATCCACATAGGGGTCGCTCAAGTAAGAATACAGATCCTGCACAGGCAGGATGAAGGCACCTCGGCGTTAGTTGTTTTCAGAGACAACAGGTGGCAGGGAGATCAGTCCATTTTCGATACAGTAGAAATTGATCTGACAAGAGGAAGCCAGCTGGTATATGTTATACCGGATACTATGCAAACAATTGGGGATTTCTATAGAAATTTCCAGTTATCAATCCTAACAAGGGGATACCAAAACTGGCAGAATGGCGAAGCTAACCTTCTAGTCACTAGAGGTTTAGTAGGCAGGCTTTCCAACACATCAAATGTCGGATTCGCCTACCAAATAAGCAATGTTTCAGAATACCTGGCAAGCAGGGGCATACGAGCCCTTCCGGGCAGACGCTACTCAGCACAAGAAAATCAAGGAAGAAACTGGGTAGTCAGGCCATCGCGAATTGATATTCCTATGATGCCTACAGAATTGCAGACCAATAACCTCCTCGATGGCAGAATCTCTATATCATTCCAGAATTATGTCCCAGCCCCTGATCACGAAGGCGATATACCCGATGACGATGAAGATGAAGTTAGGAGTGAGACAATCCTCATCCTAACCGAAGAAGAAAGTGATACCGACGAAGAAGACGACTGGCAATACATGCAGTACCTTGCTGGCCAGTCAGCACAACCACCTGACAATCCCCAACAAGAAGATTCTGTTCCTATTTGGGACACAGATTATGATGAAGAAGATGCTGGCAGTACTGACAAGGATTGGGTCAATCCTTTTTCGGAGCGTGGTGGGGAGATGAATACTATTTTTATGATGAATGGTAACGAAGAAACCTTTGATTACCCACAATTCAAAAACCTATCCGAGGCGCTGAACGAGCATGCTTTTATGTCAAGTTCTTCTGCAATATCTCAGTACCAACCACCACAGGACCAGTCAATGAACATGCCCAGCTACCCTCCTGCGAGAAATACAAATGAAGCAAGACCAATTCCCACTTTTGAGGAACGAGTGCCCAGAGCCGGACGATTTCGCGGGGGCTATAACAATGAGATGTGGACACTACCATCAGCACAGCAACAGCAAGGCGCCATGTTTGTAATCCCTGATCAACTGGGGTTGTTCCATGATGCGTTCTCACGATGGGAGTCTATTACTCGAAACCATGTGGCTGAGAAAGGATTTACAGACCCCAGGGATAAAATAGAATATATGGAGAATCTATTGGGAGAAGTAGAGAAATTAACATGGGTCCAATGGAGGATGCAATTCCTCACGGAGTACGAGGCGTTGATAGCAGTGGCGGATGGCCGGGAAGGTACACAAAACATACTTTCCCAGATGAGAAGAGTATTTTCACTGGAAGACCCTGCCCAAGGATCAACAGCTATCCAAGATCAAGCCTACAAAGATCTGGAGCGCCTCACCTGCGACAACGTTAAATATCTCATTCAGTATATGAACGAGTATTTACGATTAGCGGCAAAATCCGGGCGAATGTACATTAGCCCAGAGCTCTCAGAGAAATTCTGGTTAAAAATGCCTGGTGACCTTGGGACCAGAATAAAGACAATGTTTGAAGAGAAATACCCTGGTCTCACGGTGGGGGTAATTCCGAGGGTGTTGTTTGCCTATAAATATCTGGAGGGCGAGTGCAAGGATGCTGCTTTCAAACGATCACTCAAAGACCTCTCCTTTTGTAGCCAGATCCCAATTCCGGGCTATTACCGAAAACCAGAAAAGAGATACGGCCTGAGAAGGTCAAGAACCTATAAAGGCAAACCCCATGAGTCTCACGCTCGAATCGAAAAGAGAAAACACCTTGTTAGGAACAAAAGGTGTAAATGCTACCTATGTGGGCAAGAAGGTCACTTTGCGCGAGAATGCCCCAATGACAGAAGAAACATTAAGCGGGCAGCAATCTTCGAAGGGCTCGATATACCAGAAGATTGTGACATAATATCAGTACAAGAAGGGGAAGGCCAGAGTGATGCTATATTTAGCATATCTGAAGGAGAAGATGGGGAGATGGAGCTACAGCAAGGAGTACAAACTCTACAGCTGAACTCTCTCTTCATGCTCGGAGAAGAAAATTCAGGGTACAGACCAAGAATAAAATTACCCGAAAAACAGATGAGCTGCCAACACCAATGGCTTCATAATCAAGTCATTGAGCAACCATTCAAAACAACCTGTTCCTGTTGCGCCAGAGAGACTATAATCCGTGCTAGAATACATTGTTCAGTTTGCGGAGTAACGGCTTGCAACCTATGCGGCCCATTCTACTTCAAAGAAGGAGTACCAGTTACCCCAGCAACCGCGCCAGCACAAATCAACCTCAGAACACTAGTCCAAGAGCAGAGAGACTATATTGTATGGTGCGAAGCCGAGATGGAGAGGCTGCAAAAGGAGGTTGACCATTACAAGAAGAGGTACGAGGGCCTCCTTGAAGAACACCTGAAGGAAGAATTTGACAGCCTAGGGCCAGATAAGAAGCAAAAGGGCGTTAAGAGTGATTCACCCAACAACACCTTGAATGTCCCAATCCCGCCACTTCAAGCCCATATCCACCCGTCAGGAACGATACAGCTCACAGGAGGCACTCTGAATCATCCCTTGCACACCTCCAGTCCGGCTCCTCCAAATCCTCTCCCTACCCTCTCTGATGGGCTATCACTCAATGAAGACGCAAACGTCCTCAATGGGGAAACAGTCTATAACACTAGTGGTCATCCATCCACTGGAAGAATTATCAAAAATAGGCTATACAACTTAGAAGTGGAGCTCGATATTCCTGGAGTTCAAAGACTCAAAATAAGAGCAATCCTAGATACTGGTGCCACAACCTGCTGCATAGATCAAGGGTCAGTACCAAAGGAAGCTCTTGAAGAAAATACCTTTGTAGTACAATTTACAGGGGTAAACTCCACTCAAACCGCCAACATGAAGTTGAAATATGGTCGAATGATTATTGGCGAAAACCAGTTCCGCATACCATACACCTATGCTTTCCCAATGAAGTTGGGAGGGGAAATACAAATGATCATAGGGTGCAATTTTATACGCTCTATGCATGGGGGACTGAGGATAGAAGGTGATACAATTACCTTTTACAAAAACCTGACAGTCATCAACACACAACCACAAGCGAAGGTCCTGGCCATAGAAGAAGTAGACCTTCAAGACCTGGAGTACATACAACTCCAAGAAATGGTCCATTACAATTTTGGGCAAACATCATCAAACTTCATTACAAAGTTTGATCAAATACTAAGAAGGCTAAAGGAGGCCGGGTTCATTGGTGAAAATCCTTTGCAACATTGGAGTAAAAATAAGATCGTCTGCATGCTGGATATCAAGAATCCAGACTTCATCATTGAAGATAGGCCCTTAAAGCAGGTCACGCCACTGATGAAGCAAACCTTCAGCAAACATGTGGAGGCCCTGCTGAAACTCGGAGTAATACGACCCAGCAAGAGCAGGCACCGGACAACGGCGATTATTGTTAATTCCGGTATATCAATAGATCCGAAAACCGGGAAGGAGGTAAAAGGCAAAGAACGCATGGTATTTAATTACAAGAGGCTTAATGATATAACTGAAAAAGATCAATATAGCCTTCCTGGAATTAATACCATCATGAGGAAAGTAGCTAATAGTAAAATCTACTCTAAATTCGATTTAAAGAGTGGATTTCACCAAGTAGCTATGCACCCAAATTCAATCGAATGGACGGCATTCTGGGTACCCGATGGGTTATACGAATGGCTAGTAATGCCGTTCGGGTTAAAAAATGCTCCCGCAGTGTTCCAAAGAAAGATGGATCATTACTTCAAAGGCACTGAGAATTTTATTGCAGTTTATATTGATGATATTCTGGTATTTTCTCAGTCAGAAAGGGAGCATGCAGAGCATTTAAAAATAATGCTCTCAAAATGTGAAGAGCATGGCCTTGTCCTAAGCCCAACAAAAATGAAGATAGCCGTTCCTCAAATCGAATTCTTAGGAGCAGTGATAGGCAAGGGTACTATCCGGTTACAGCCAAATATTATCACAAAAATTGAAGAATTCAAAGAAAATGATCTCACTCAGAAGTCTGGTATGAGATCTTGGCTAGGGCTCCTCAATTATGCCAGAAGCTATATCCCAAACCTCGGGAAACTTTTAAGCCCTCTATATGCAAAAACCAGCCCAACTGGCGACAAACGATTGAATAAACAAGATTGGGAGCTAATTCGCGCAATAAAACATCAGGTCCGAAACCTACCCGATCTCTGCATACCCCCAGAAGAATGCTTCATTATAATCGAGACAGACGGATGCATGGATGGATGGGGAGGTGTATGCAAGTGGAAGCCAAAGAAGTATGACCCAAAGAGCACAGAGAAGCCGTGCGCCTACGCAAGTGGCAAATTCAACCCACCTAAGTCCACAATAGACGCAGAGATCTTCGCGGTCATGAACAGCCTGGAGGCGTTAAAGATCTACTACCTCGACAAGAAGGAATTAGTGATACGCACTGAATGTCAGGCTATCATTAGTTTCTTTAATAAATCAAACGTTAATAAACCGTCAAGAGTGCGATGGATCTCGTTTACAGACTTTGTAACGGGATCGGGGATTAATGTTCAGTTCGAGCACATAGATGGGAAAGACAACCTTTTGGCTGACTCCCTATCACGGTTAATTAATGTTTTAATTGATGCAGGATGGCCCAATCAGGAAGCGTTAGATGTTCTGGACAATCTAGCCGGGGCTCTTCACGAGAACGAGGAACATCCCAACCAGGAGGTTCAGGAGAAAATGTCCCAAATAATCCTGCAAATCAGCCACTCGTTTGCCAGTACAGGGATCTACTACGGCAATCCGACGAAATCCATACCTTGGAAAGACGAAATGAGCTTAGGCTCCAGCTTCGAGCGATAGAAAACAAAATAATTTCAAGAGCACTTGAGGGGATTAGTGATTTAATAAAAATTCAACAGATGAAGGAATCCCAATGCTCTAAATTCGCAACGAAAGACAATTACTGGGGAGATTGGTTGCCTCAAGTCCAGCAAACTCTTACTAAGCTTCAAAAGGCTTACCAAGGGTTTAAACAGCTGATCCGTGAGGTAAAAGTGTTCCATATGTAAGTGTATTTTGGACCCTACCACTATAGGGTAGTATCATAAGGTGTGTTTTGCTTTTTAGGCCTGCTTATATTGGCCTCTGCTTTTTCTTTTGTGTGGGCCAATAAGTGGCCAGAATATTTACTTTCGGTGCATTATAAGCATCCTTTTTCTTTTTAGTGGGAGACAAAAGTTTGTGGAAATCCTTTAATCACATGCGATGGGGCCCAATGAGTACCCGATGTGATAATTGAGATTCCATCTTAAGTCTCTATATAAGTGTGAGTTTTCAGAGTTGAAAAACAAGCTGAGAACCAGCAAGTTTTACTTCTCTCTCTTTCCTTGTAACATTCCACTTAATAAAATTTCCGCTTGTGTGCTTTCTTACTTCCCGTGTTCACAGTAGCCCGTTGAAGTTTGAAAGCTCTGACCGATCGATCCACACCTGATATCAGAGCTAAGGTCTGTTTTTATTCATGGCTTTCTAAGTTTCTTTGTATTCTAGGACGGTATCTAGGGGGAGATCATACCAAAATCATGAAAATGTTCAAAATCTAAGTAGATTATCTAATTTAAAGGCTTTTTCTTCACGTATTAGTTAAACAATATTAACCCAAGGATATTAGCTTATAGGGCTTGATTTTCGAAAAATATAGCTAAACCAAAAGAATCATCCTGCCGTACAGTACCCTAAGAAGTGGGGAAGATTGCGGAGTAACACGATGAGGTGAGGTATGGCTAAATTCGGTAGAAAATATCGCCCCAAAGTTAAGAGCAAAGGTTGATAAAAAAAAAAAAAAAAAAAAAAAAAAAAAAAATTTCATTTGGGTGCACAGATTGGGGATGTTGTATCATTAATTCTAAGGAATATTCTCTCAGAGTGGCAAAAATCTAATTTTGAAGTTTTTGAGTGGCATAAAATGAAGAGCCCCATAATTTTAATGTCCAGTACATTTAAAAGGTCTTCAATGATCTGTATTGATTTTGTCGGACGATTGTAATGTAATTAAAAAGTTCACTAGAAAGAATATTGAAATTAATTTTATTTTTAAATTCATTAGAGAAAATATAGATTTAAGTTTTACCAAACATCGTATCAAATTTATCAGAATTATTACTGAATCATAATAAAGTGCAATGTAGATTTAAGTTTTACCAAACATCATATCAAAGTTTTTATATATATTACGGAATAGTAATAAAGTGCATTTAATTTTATATATATTTTAATTAATTAAATAGTCGAAATCAATTCGGTACCTCTTCTTTTGAAAGCGGTGCATTCAGCAAAGTTCATTCTGTGGTTCTTTTCCAAACAGTTATATTATTTTAATAATTTTATATATATTTTAATTTGTAAGCATGTTCCGTATAATAATAGGAGCTTTAATTCAGTTTGATTTGTCAAAATAAGACTATGGAAGCTTGAAATCTAGTTCAAAGTACAAAAGAATGCCATTTTGAAATATAATTCCAACGAATAAATTAACTTCTGTGCAAATTTATTTTGGTAGAATCAATGGACAATATGTCATGTACAGTACTAAGTATAGCGAATTTTATTACGAGCCTATAAATTGACATCAACTAAAAAGATGTACAGCATATATATTACGTATATTATTTATCTACGAGCTGAAAAAATCGAACCATGAAAGTTCAGATAGGTCACACAATTATTTTGCAATGATGTAACAAAATTTGCATCTTAGAGTTTCTACAGGGAAATTCCTGAAACTCTTAGAGTTTCTAAATAATTGTTAACTGCTTTTAAAAATTATAGACTCTGGAGTTTCTAAATGTTCACATTTTTTAAATTAATTTTAGAGTTTCTAATAAGGCACATCATCAGTAAATTAAAATTGATAAGCTACATCAGCAGTAAATTAAACTAATTTTAGCGAATACAGGCCGATCGTTTTGCCACGTCAGAGTTTATAAACGATTTCTTAATAAGAAATTATTGAGCAAAGTTGCTAAATAAGAAATCCATCGACATTTCTAAAACTGGTTTACCAACTGCCACGTCAGATTAGAAACTCTAATAATTTCAGAGATACAGATGCTCTTAAAGCGTACTATGTTTGCCAATTAGTGTTTCTAAATTCTAACTTGACTACACAAAAACTTCAATCTACATGCTTATAAATTTACCCATGCTACATTCATCAAATACAACAAACATTGTACATAAAATTTGGCTGACATGCAATTTAGAGTGTGTTGTGTGTGTCTGTAGTGATTTTGTCATTACTCACCACACACACACACACAAAGCTAGAGAATTCCGACTAGTGAAGCACTGCACATTATTGAATCTTGCGTGGGGTGCAAAATTTTAAGCCCTGTTGTACTGCTTACTGTCGAGAATATTATTAACATGCAATTTTTTTTTTAAGTTGCTCCTAACTTTTCAAAAAAAAAAATTATATGATATTCGTTAATAGTTAGATATACATTTTTCAATTATTAAACAACAAGATTAGCTGGACTGCTGGACTAGAGAGAGCCATTGATAAAAAATGGCTTCTTTGATCTTTTTATAGAGTCAGCTACTCGTTTATTTTTATTATTTTTTTAAATGTGTCTAACTTATCACTTCTATTTAAAAAAAAATACTTCATCACAACTAGTCAACTACCAACTCAGATAGTGTTATCCTTTTGCTACTAGATCAAAGACTGATTATTTCAGCTACTGGGTTTTTGATTTTTAAGAAGGTAAAACTTAAAAAACTATTAGAATTAAGCCCAAATAGGAAAAACGAACGAACCAGAAAGGAAAAAAGAAATTAGGAAAATTGAAATTAATTGTTGCTCTTGTTGTGAAAAAAAAATGTGACATAATGTGACTTAAACATCATGACTGGTCGCGTCATATTACTAAAACTTCTTTTTCAAGTGACTAAAATGATTGAGGACAATCACATGACTTGTGGTCACACCGTGATGTGACTAGTCATGTTTAATTTTTTTTCTAGATTTTAAGTTAGTTCATAGAAAAAAAATAAAAAATTACTAAAAATTAAGAAACTATTGCCAAAATAAAGTAATAAAGTTCGAAAAATTGCACTAATTTGGTTGTTCACAGTACTTTTTATCAGTCTGTACTTTTCCATTTATGCTGCATTTGCGTTCCTTCCTACAGAGTTTGACATTCCACAAGTAGCAAAATCAAGATGAAAAAAATGAATATATTTGTTGCAATATTAGCAAAGATAATAATGACTAGGTTTAATAATTTCTTTAAAAAAAAAAAGTCTTACTATGATCATTCTGATAAACTCGCCCACGAGACT